>VXAA01003297.1:528115-540046 GCA_013399115.1 Anseranas semipalmata | reverse complement strand
GTCTGGAGCTGGCTCTGATCTGACATGGGGCAGCTGCTGGGCTCTGCTCACAGAGGCCACCGCTGCAGCCCCCTGCTACCAAACCCTTGCTACATAAGCCCAATACACCTGGGAAGCGAGGACACCAGAACGTATGTGGAAGGAGACTTCACTTAGACTCCAGTCAGGAGTGTCCTTGACAAACCTCCAATATGGCCTTGTGCAAGCCAGCCTCCCCATGCATCATTTCCCCGTACGTGAAAGGATTTTAACAGCACTTTCAGCTCATCAATGCTAGGCAGAGAAAGGAGCTCCAGGCCAGGGGCTCACCCCTTTCCCTGCTTCACCCCCATCACGTGAAATGTCCTCGGTGGCCACAAGAGGCTGCAGTCGCATCCCTCCCGGCTCTGGGGAAGCAGGCTGCACCCATGGCTGCAGCTCCGCTCAGGAGTCGCTTCTTCAGAAGATGATGGTGCAGGGTCTTTAGACTTCCCTTTCCTGTCAATCCCTTGTTTCCCATTCACTGGGCAGACCGTGGTGTGCAATATAAATGCCCCGTGCAATTTCATCCCCTCTCTGAAAGCATCGAGTCCCTGTAGCTTTATCTCCTGTGTTGGGCGAGGGCAGGTAGGAAAGGTGCCAAAAGGCAACGAAGCTGTCAGAGAGGGAGGGGAGCTGCCAGCAGCTGAGCACCAGCCAAGGTGGCAGCGGTGGCAAGGGACAGCAGCGTGACCCCCCCCTGCAAGCCAAGTCCCGTGCTCGAGTGCTGCCAAAGGCAAGCAGCAGTGTCCGTGGAGCTCCAGCGGAAAGTGTGATGAGAACCACGGCTCGTGCAAGGGGTCCCTCAGGACCCTTTTGAAGAGAGATATTCCCACCACCTGCAGGGTCCTCCCTGCTGTGTGGGCTGTGAGTGGCTAAAGGCATCCTCTTCCCCATGTCCCTGTGTTTCTTTTTTTTATTTCAGTCAAATGCTCTGGTTTGGTCTTCCTTACTGATTCTCCTCCCCACACCTCTCTCTCTCCTCACAGGGCTTCCTCACCTTTCTGGGTTTCCGGCGACTCAGAGACATTACTTTTCAGGAAGAATACAACACACTGTTCCCCAACTCCCCGTCCTTGCTGCCGTAATGCCCCTCACTGGCGGCGAGCCTTGGGGGAGGGATGAGGGGTGCAGACGGAGGAGGCTGTCAAGCAGTTGGCTCCAACGCCCCGATCACGGGCGTCTGTGTGTTCCTTCTCTGCCCCTTCTCTCCCTCACCCTAACTAATGCTGTGTAACACTTGTGCCTTTCTTTTGATGACTGCTCAGACCTAATATTTCAGCCAGGAGATGCCTTCTGCCCCCACCACCATATCTTCTCCATTCTTCCCAGCCCTCATTCCCCAAATCCTCCTCTGTGGGGCAGTTCGTGACCTGCCAGACCGCTCACCTCTGTCGGGGATGCTCTGGGAAGACGAGCCGTGCCTACTGGGGTCCGCGATGCCGAACTCCGTGCCCAGGCTCCCTGCTAACCACCCCGCTGCAGCTTGCCTCTCTTCTCCTCACCACAGAGCTGGTGCTTTCTACAGGGCAGCCTGAACCTGGACGGGCTTCGCACACTAACCCGTAACCACTACTAACCCCCCTTTTGTTTGTTTCTCTCTCTTGGTATGTTCCCCTTTCTCTTTCTCCCATCCCCTCTCTGCTTCCCATCTCTTCCCGTCCTCCCTTGAAGGTGGGCCAGGCGTTCCTGGCATATCAGCGCTTCCGGCTGGGCGCCGACTCGGCCCTCTTCTCCCAGGACTACATGGACCCCAGCCAGGACTCCGGCATGCCTTACGCACCCTACACGAACGAAGAGGATGCTACAGACGCGGTGGGGACGTACCAGCAGCCCCCTCCGGCAGATGCTTTCGACACCGAGACACAGGGGTACCAAACGCAGAACTACTGAGCCGCCGATGCTCCTTCCCCATCCCCTTCCCCTTCTGCCCCCTTTCCCACTGCCGGCAGCAAGCCGAGGCACAAACCAGACATATGCGTAGAGGCACAAGAGGTGGCTCTCAGCTATGCTCCAGCCTTATGGGTCATCTGTTTTTATTTATTGTTTTTAAAAAAGAAAAAGGGTTCCCCATCTCCTCTTCCCTCTCCTCCCCCCAGAACTACCCGCCAGCACTAAATTGTTCTAAAATCTGTCACCGAGGGAGGTCCCCCCTTCCCTCCTCTACTTCCTTCGGTGGGGCAGGGGGGAAGGATGCTGGAGGTGGAAGGGAAGAGGCGAGAGGGACCGGGGCGTTCCTAGGCGAGATGCTCCATGCTGCGGGAGATGCGGGAGCATCCAAATTGGGCCTGAGGGCCTGGTGGCTCAGGGAGGGGAGGGTGAAAGGGGGGCAGGCTGAGAGCTGGCATGCAGGCGTGTGAGGGCTGGGCGGGGACAAGGGTGCCCTTCTCTGTGAGTGGGGGAATGCTTTATTTTGAGGGGGTTTGGGGAGAAGCGGGAGAGGGGAGGGAGCGCAAAGAGATCAAGTGGGAGAGGGAAAGAGGAATATTTGCAGGTACAATCAGAACCCTCAGCTTTTTGTAGATTTTGCTGTAGATGAAAGCAAGGTGCTTGAGAGAGCAGAGCAGAGGGGCAGGCGCTCCTTCCCTAGCCCCCTTCGGGTTGACATGGAGGTGTTTCCCCTCATCCGTTTGCCATTTCACCCTGGGCAGGAGGAGGAGAAGAAAGCCAGTTTCGCTCCTCGGGTGCTGCTGCATCCTCCTCCCTTCCTCTGGCAGCAGAGTGCAAAGCCTCTCAGCACCACCTCGAGCACACGGGAATGGAGCAGGACCCCCCTGGAAAGAAATGCGGCTGCTGCGAGGGCTAGCACCCGTCCAGTCACCATGCTGGGGTACAGCCGAGCGGTGGAGGGTCTGAAGGTGAGGTTCGCCTCCCACTGGGATGGGGAGGTCAGCACAGAAAGGGGGGAATTTCCTCCATCCTTGCAAAAATTGGTTGGGGCCAGACTGGGCTCTCTGAACGCTGCTCCTGCTGTATTTTGCATATACGACACCTTAGTGCTCCTTCTGCAGCATCTGACATGTCTTTAAAGCCTCACCTAGGTGGCAGTAGTGACTCTCAGATACAGCTCATGGACATTACTCCACACTCCTCATGATTTTGCTTCAAGACACAGCTCTGGAAGCACACTATTTATTCTGGGATAGAACTAATGTCTATGCCTAAAGGGAAATAATTGAGCGATAGCCAGCTGGACAATTTTCAGCACAGACATCTCTCAGACCACAAGCAGTGGGGTATGTCTTGAGGAGCTCCATCCCCTGAGCAGCTGCCGTGGCCCATGCAACATTGGCCCAAGTAGCAGAGATCAGGAGCAGATCTAGCATCCACAGGTGCTTCACCTGAGCATTCAGCCCATTCCCTGTAGCATCCTTAGGAGCCAGGAGGATGGGACACAGGTATGGCCTGTGGTTGTGCGAACATCTCTGGAGGACACTGAGCCCTCTTTCACCCAGATCACCAGTCCTCCTAGCACTGCTCCTCTCCAGCTGCCCCACAGCGGTGGAGAAGGGGTAGACAATGTAGATTCCAGACCCCAAGAGGGAAGGGGAGACAGTTGTTCTCTGTCACATGCAAGCACAGTTTCTACCTGTTCCAACCAGCTTTCAGGAGCTGCTAGACCTCTGCTGGGATGAGAGGCAAGCATGTCGTTTGCAGACTTGTGCTGCTGGCTGCCATCCCCGTGGCTTGCCCTCCCTTGCTGGTGGTTGGCCACTGGTGATGATAGGAGAGGGGGACCAACCAGCCCCGTGGATGTACAAGGAGGGTCTGGGCAAACGTCCCGTGCTCTGTGGCTGCGAGCGAAAGCAATACTGTACATAGGAGGGGTATTTTTCAGAGAGAAGCCCCTCAGGCTTCTTTTTCTGTGGGATCAGCCTAATATTTAGGCTTGGGAGGGGGATATACTTTATTAAGAGAGATTCATTATGACTGTGGCTGTGGGGGGAGCTCCCTCCAGTCCATCTCTCCTACCAGGGGAGAGGAAGGAAAGAATGATGAGGTGGAGGAGGAGAAAAACTAGTTGTACTCACCCAGAGTCATCTGTGTCGTCCTTCATGCTTTCATTTTGGGTGTGTGGGGGAAGCCAAGAGGAGGAGGTCGAGGCTATAAATAACCAGCCCTCAGCACAAAAATGTGTTGTACTTTCTGGGAGGAATTGCCCATCACCTGTCCCATCTCATCAGGGAGGGGGTGAGGGACCAGGTGAATGAGATGTATGGACCATATGTTGGGGGGGTGTCTAGCTGGGGGTCTGTTTTAGGGTGTATCATGGGACTATCTTCCATGCACCTTCCCCCATCAGAGCTACATAGCTGGCTAAACATCATGTGGGGGTGACTCAAGAGAAAAAGCTTTCCATTATCCTCTTTGGCTTGCCTCCCTCATAACCATCCGATGGGCTCTAGTGGGTTTGAGGTGGGATGTGCCTCCCCCTCAGCGCCGGCACTTTGGTGGGAGGTGAGCCCAGTGGCTTCATCTGGGTTACTGCCCACCTCTTTGTCCCTTTCCTCCTTGCTTTGTGTCATGGCAAAGGCATTGGTACGGCAGAGGACACTGTGACAGTAGATACTTGGGCAACTTGTTGCCTTTGCTCATGGGAGGAGGCGTACTCTCCTTGGGTTGACTTGCTTTGAGCCTTCACAATGGAGGGCTGGTGGTGACAGACCGGGGCATGGGACTCATCTGGTTTGCACATAGCTCTTTAAAATGCATTTTCCAGTGGCATATGGCTATCTCTGTGGCCGAGGAGATGGACCTACCCAAGGGGTTGGTTATCTTATCTTATCTTAGGCACTTCTGATAAGGTGCTGCCTGTTTGTGGTGATCATAGGCAAGGCTTGGGCAGCTGGCTGGAACATGTCCCTTTTAGATCGTAAACGTGGGTGAGATCAGTCCCACTCTAGGGATTAGGAGATCAGAGGGAAGGCTGCATAAGCAAAATGATAAGAAGGCTTCCCCCACACACACCCCTGCCATTTGTCTGGATTACAGAGGATTATGCATCCCCTGCTGGGAGCAATGGCCCCTTGATGTCTTCTTATCTTGCGAAGCCCCCAACTAAGGGACTTTTATGAAAGCAGAGGCTGTGAAGGGCAAAGGGATGATGAAACTTTGCCCCACCTCTACCTGTGGCTTCAGCCTCCAGACGTTCCCCTGTCCCCTGCTCGCCCATGTCCCCACCACCCTGTTCATCACCTCACTACACACCCTTCCCCTCCATGTTATTCCTGGCAGTTCCCTCAGGGGAGGAGGGCGTCTGTGTCCCCGCACCCTCGCGAGCACTTGGGAGGGCCCAGGAGGGCAGCATAGCAGGATGGTCTCCGCAGGAGTCTTGGCTCCGGTCTCCAAAGTGGGTGCAAGGCAAGGAGCCCAGCGAGGCCACCTCACGCAGCAAGTCCAAACCATCCATCCAGACAAGTCCCCGCTGCCTCCGTGGCATCCGTAACACCATCTGGGCTGCCCTGCCCCTTCCCCTGCCACATTACTGCCTGTGTATAGTATATATATTATATATATATATTTAAAAAGATGTATAATATAAAGCTATACATATATACGTATATACGATGACTCATGGATGGCCTGCTGCATACAGGATCCCCTGAGTGGTCTTGTCTAAGCCCGAGTGTCCCTTCACCCCTCCTCTCCGCACCCCCGTCCGTTCTCAAATCCAACTACAGCAAACCCCGCCACCTCGGCACCTGTGTTTACAATGTCCTATATATTTGTGGTTAACAAAGTGAAGGTGGTAACTACTGGTGTCTCAATAAAGTTACGACATTCAAAATAACCGAACTATATGAAAAATTGGTCTGGATTTTCTTTGCGAAGGGATGGCTTTTCTAGCTCGGTTTGCTAAAACAGCAAGCCTTGTGTGTCCCCACGCAGACAGCCTGCAGGCTTGTCTTTGCCTTGCGAGGGAAGTGGAGGCACAGAGAGGTGGCAGGGGTCCAGTGTCCTGGGGTACCCACCGCCTCCAGTGTGGCTGCACCAATCTGCATCCAAAGGGTCCCGAGGTCCCTGCAGCTGGGACACGACCTGCGGCAGCTCAAGCAGGATTGCCCTCGCCAACACTTCTCCCGTTGGAGCCCAGGGAACCACGTTCCTACAGGTTTAGTGAAAATCAGCGGCATCAGTGGAGACAGACCTGAATAACTGCACTTATAGAGAGAGACGTTCCAGGAGGAGCTAACAGTTGCTCGTTTTGCTTGGCCTGTTTCAAATCACACCCACCAAGTGTCTCTTACCTAATCAGCAGGAAAACACAAGAAGGAGCTTGAAGAACCGTATTAGAAGGGGAGTCTTACTGTGAAAGGGATGTGGTTATAGGAGACGTGGGACATGCAAGAATATAGGATAAACATCAGTATTTTCACACCAAGGCAAGCAGATCTGTTTATTACTTTGATGTGTCTTTACTTCTATTCATCTGTGTGTGACCATTGCTTGGGTGTCTAGCATAGTACACGTTTTCAAAACATAATCAAATACTGGGAAACAAGAGCTCTCAAGACACTGCTGACTGGGTTTCAGTAATAGATAACCCACCATTAAAACGGATCTCATTTCAACTTGCTCTGTGATAAAAATAAAATTCAAAATACTATCCTGTGATGAAGCTTAGATAAAGCTTCCTTCTCATCCCCTTTTAATGAACCCATCACCTGAGTACCTGGGTGTGTAACGTGCCTACTCTCACGCAGCTTGAGGACAGTAAGCAGAGACACACGATGGTAAGCTGGCTGTATCCAGTCCTCCAAACTGTCTCCCCTCTTGGGTACACAGTTGAGCACACACACACTGTAGCTTCACGTAAGAGTATACCCAAAAGTGTTGATATACCCACCTGTCCCTTGATTAATCTTTTTTTGGAAAAAGACCCTTCCTTCCTACAGTCCTAGCTTTTGGGGTACAAGTGTTCTAGAGATACCATGCCCACAGAAAGGCGAATGTCTTGGCAACAGGAGGAGTTAAAAAGTGATGAGACCAAATGTTGTCAAAAACAAGCATTTAAGATGAGTAAGACTCCAGCATTATGAGTTTGTTTGTTTCTTCTAATAATTTCAAATCTCTTTAATTGCTTTCTGGTATTTCAAGCTCTTATGAGTCACGTTCTGAAGCTTCTCCCTGCAAGCATGACATCTACAAGCATAATTCTACTATAAAGTTTTTTTAAAAAGTTCACATAATCCCAGGACTCCAGGAGATGAGGCTTTATTTAGCATATCACAGAAGTCAGAAAAATCATATGCTTCAGCACAAGTGAAACAACCCCATTTCCCTCCCTCAAAACCCCAACTGGCCTAAAGCTCTGTACAAAATCTCTCTCCCAGTGATATTATTTGTCTAATTCCCTTGGGGGGATCTACACTCCCTCACCATTTCCCTTTATCCTGGCAGAAGCTTTCCACATTGTCTCTCCAACTCTCTGGCAGGTGCTAGGGGAAGGAATTGCTATCTCCTCTCTGTCTCCATCTCTCCTTCCTTTCTTCATGCTCGTTCTCTCTATTGCGCCATGTCTATTTCTTGGCCTTTTCAGCCTGCCTGGAAATAGTGGCCTACAGAGGAGCCAGGAGCATTAGGGCATCTGTGCCTGTGGGAAGCATCAGGCTGCAGTTGGTAGAGGTAGGTAGGGTGAGCTCAGGATGGAGCTTGCAATGCCACCCCCTCCACCATCCCTTTCTGTAATGGTCTGTGGTAGGAGCAGAGCAAATGTGGCAGCTGGCTCTGTCAGAGACCCTTCTTTTCTTCCACATCACCTCCTGCAAGCCTTGCCAAAAATCATGACTTTTCTTTCCAGACCCAGCCTCCATGATTAGCAAAACAAGGCAGAAAAAAATCCCCCTAAACATATCTTGCTTGTGATCAGTGGAGAGAAACTGATGTGATGGCTTCTGCTGGCGATCTCGTAATTGCCTCCCATCGTGTATGATGTCTGAGTGCCTACAGCAGTACCGTGCTGGGGCTGCCCTGTGCTCCTGCTCCTCACGGCACGGTGTCCAATAACATCGTTCATCTTTTATCCACTAGCCCAGCAGAGTGACCATGCTTCTCCCTTTTCTGCAGAGAAAACATTTGTGAAAACAGGAAGGCAGTAGTACAGGTTGGCACCAGAAATACCGTGTATATAAAACCTTGCATTTGGAACAGAGAAGCATGAGAAACAATAACTACAAAGACAGAGAGAAAGAGAGAGAGGAATGAGAAATATGGGAGTTTAACACAGGAGAGGGAGCTGAAAATCTGGTAGTCACTGAATCAGACAATTCATTTACTGGTGCATGGATGAGGTTCAGTGACTGATATCCTGCATTCCTGGAGAGATTTTTGCTGTATGAGAATATAGCGTTGTATATAGTTGAATTTCTGAGAGGATTTACTGAAGGTCGGAAGAATAAATAAAACAAATTAAAAAAAAAAAAAGCTCTATCAATACAGCAACAGAAACTCTGTTGGTGCAGTATTCCATTCTGCAAGTGCTGCAAAAAGCTGTGGGTCTCCGCGAGCAGTTATTCATGAAGCAGCACACAAGCTTCAGTAGCACCTTCCTTTGGAAGATTGCAAAAGGCTGGACAAACATGCATTTAGCATTGCAAGCAGCCTTGTTTGGCAAATCTAACTATTCACTTTTCACAGACCAAGTAGCTAAGGGCCTTGCTCAAGCTTAGGGCAGAGGCTCAGTGACAGAACCACAGGAATATCCTGAAGCTGGCACAAGTATTTTCAGCAACAGAAAATGTTTTGCACCAGGTCTGTGTTTCAGCCCAAACGAGGAGTTAAAAAACAAAAAACAGAATGACAATGATTGGTGACTATGAGCTGAAGCCAGACATTTAAATTAGGAACAGGGCACACAACTGCAAGAGGTGACTAGTCATTTCACAAACAAGGAAAGTGGCAGCTTTTCTATCTCATACCTTTAGGAAAGTTGTTTTACTCATTGAGATCATATTCTGCTCTACCAGACACACGCAGACTCCACTCTTGCGAGTCTCAGAAGGACTCATGGATGTAAGAAGACAGAAATGACTCCTAACCCCCCAGTCCTGCAGTGCGATACACGCTGGCAGTCTCTGAGCACATCCGAAGCCTTGCTGATTTCAGTGTTCTGTGCAAGGACAGGGTCTGCCTGTGCTCATCAAGGTGCATGACTGCAACCTTGAATGTCATTAAATAAGCATAAGCTTTTGCTGCAATGCTGAAAAAGTGACATCGTGTTTTAAAGCAGATAAACTTGCCTGTTGCTTTTTAGCAGCACAGACAACGCTGTTCTACGCAGATTTCTGCAGCACCAGGAATTCTTCTTGATCCTGGTAAGGAAACAGATCTTTATTAGTACTAAATCCACCCATCCTACTTTAAATTTTAACGCAGACTTGAGCCCCGTTCCTATAATTAATTGTACCCACTCACAGCTTTACCTGTAGGAATACTTCAAATGACATTGATGAAACCAAGCTTATACATAAAGCTAAACATGTGGAAACGTGTGTAGTCTGAGGTTCTAAATTTAGCATTTTCTTCTATCTTTCACCACTATAACCTTTAAAAAAGTAATTCTGCCTGCATACATAAGACTGCTTGAATGGCTGAATATCTGTGAGTCTTGTGTGAAGGGAAAGGATCTGAAATCTTTGTATATTTGGAAGAAAAGAGATGTAACAAAACAATAGACAAAGGATTTACAGGAAAGGAAGCTGGAATCCTCTGGCAGGATCCCCTGCAGCAAAAAAACATCATTCCATAGAATGAGGTTAATTAACTGGCAATTATTTCTGAAGTGCATCTGAATCTAATATATTTGCCACAAAGATGTCATTAAAAGAGTATCAAGTGACTGCTGGAAGTCAAGACTACTTAACACTCATGCCCTCACCACAATTGTGCTGCTACGCGACTGAAACTGCACGTCTCTCACACTGGAGTCCCTTCAGCCTGAATTCACACGGAGAAATGTGCTCTTCCCCCAGCACCCTGGTGCTGCAGCCTGTCTGCCTGTCATCACGCAGTTCAAGATATGCCAGTCACACACATGGAGGGCTCTTCTGCTGACTTACAATGTAAGAAAAAGGTGGGAATGATTCTTGTGACTTCCTCCTGCTCCAGCAGAGCTGGTTAAATGGAAACTTTCCCTCCTGACACGGTCCACCTCAGCCTAGAAAAGCAAAGATAGGTTCTAAAAGAAGAACAAAATCAGTTCTTTCTGGTTTTGCATGTATCATGCAGGCAGGCAGGCTGGCAGGGCTGAGCAGGGGGCTGAGGGCAGCCGGTCACAAAGCAGTTGCCCCTGCAAAGAGCTCCCCAGGTATTTTTCTGTACAGCAAACCCCAGCAGTCACTCCATGCCAGCAGAGCAATGAGACACCTTGGTCCCAGCAGTTTGGACCCAGATCTTTAAATGCCTGAAGGGAGGGTGCAAAGAGGACGGAGCCATGCTATTTTCAGTGGTACCTACTGCCAGGACAAGAGGGAATGGGCACAAACTGGAGAACAGGACATTTCCTGACTGTCAGGAAGCACTTTTTTACTGTGCATGTGACGGAGCACTGGCACAGGCTGCCCAGAGAGGTTGTGGAGGCTCCCTCCTTGGAGACCTTCAAAAGCTGCTTGGACATGGTCCTGGGCAGCCTGCTCTGGGTGGCCCTGCTGGAGCACAGGGGTGGAGCAGGCAGCCTCCAGAGGTCCCTTCCAACCATTCTGTGATTCTTCGACAAAGTTCAAGTTATTGCTGGCTTGAGGGCACAGTCATACTGTGTCCTCGTTATGGCCTGCAAGAGGGTGGGAAGGGTCTTGGGCCACCTTGGCAGGAGACAGACTCCAAGCCGAGACAAATGGATGCCCCGCATGGTGTCCATACACGTGTACCACAGCTGAGACCCGGAATCGTAGGCTCAACCAAGCTCAGCCTTCCCCAGAGACTGCACAGAACATGACACGGTGCAAGGCGAACCCGTTTCATAGGATTCTTCATATCTCTGCCCACTTTTCTTGCCCCTCTGCACCCACTTGCAGCAGAGACCAAAAGGTGCTAAAGGCCTCAAGGTCAGTAACCGAGGCGTCTCGATTCCCCCTTAAAAAGACAAAGGGGGAATGAGAAGGAAGTCTTAAAATATTTCACTTCAGTGGGATCTCTCTCCTCGTGGAGGCGAGCGGACCACACTCTCTCCTCCAGCCACGCAGGCAAGCAGCGCGCTGGGCTAACCCCACAGGGGAGCACACACTCCTCCGGGGACCCAAGGGGCCGCACACCACGCTTCCCAGTGCCCCGGAAAGCCGAGGCACCAGCGGGACCCCAGGGCTGGAGGACCAGGAGCCGGGCCGCCCCCCGCCCTCAGCCCCCTCCTCACGAGGAGGCGCCGAGGGGGCGGGGCCGCCGGAGGCACCCATGCGCGCGCCCGCGCCCGAGCGCAACCTCCCCCGCACCCGGCGCTTGCCCATTGGGCGGAGGGAGGGGCGGGGGCGTGGCCACCCCGCGCCCGTGGGCTGGGCCGGTCGCGCGCCGCTCGGCTCTGGCGCCCCCGCTCGAAAAGGCGTGTGGCTGAGGAGCGGCCGCTCTACCCGGCGGACTCGTCTGCTCTGGAGGAGAAGGGCGGGGGGGAGAGGAGGAGGAGGAGGAGGAGGAGGAGGCGGTGGCTGCTGCAAGATGGCGGCGCAGAGGAGGAGTCTGCTGCAGAGTGTGAGTGGCGCCTTCCCCCCTCCCTGCTCGCGCACCCCCCCAAGGTGTGTGCGAGGGGGGGACCCGCGCCTCCTGCTCGCCCGCCTCCCCGCAGCGCCCTGTGGGAAGGGGGAGGCCCGGGCCGGCCGGGGAGGGTCCCGTGTCCGTGGGGAGGTGGGTGCCCCCCCCCCGTGGCACCGGTGGTGGGGGGCGGCAGGTGGCTGCGGGGCCCTGCCTGCGCGGTGGGCTTCGGGGTGT
>VXAA01003297.1:504411-528095 GCA_013399115.1 Anseranas semipalmata | reverse complement strand
GGGGGACAGCGGGCGCGGGCAGGCCGCGTGTGCGTGCACAGGTGGGGGCCCGAGGGTCCCTCTGCCGTTGCTCGCGGCCCCAGGGCCCCCTTGTCCTGGGTGAGCGTAGGAGCCGCGAGGGTCCGACCCCCGGTGCTGTGCTGTATCGGGTGCGAAGCTCGGGTGCAAATCTCAGCTCTGGTTTCTTGTTAGCAAGAGCCGGAGGTGCAGCCAGAGCTCAGCTCCAGAGGGAAAGAGAGCGGTAAGTGATCCGGTTCTGCAGCAGGGGCAGGGAATGTGAAGTTGTTGGCTGGGGGGTGTGCTGCCCTGCTAGCAAAGGGTTGAGAAGGGGGTGGGGATGGACTTGTAACCCGTGCTGGACCAGCACCCTAGCTTCAGGCTGCTTGGGGTTTACATGGTCTCCCTCCTCTTTCCGTCTCCCAGGAACAACAGCCCAGTTGGACAGATGACTTACCATCCTGCCACCTCTCTGGGGTGGGCTCGGCTCCAAACCGTTCCTACAGTGCAGATGGCAAGGGGACAGAGGGTCACCCCTTGGAAGATAACTGGTTAAAATTCAGGTAAGTGGGTTGTGCCTATATCACAGACCCCTGCAGACACCAGGGCAGGTAAAGGTGATGTTTAGCTCCTCACAGAGGACTGGGAGCATACAGGAGGTATCTGGAGAAACTTGTTACATATGTCCTTTGTATCACAGCCATCAGTGACCTCTTTGCTTCTGCTGTCTCTGACAGGAGTGAGAACAACTGCTACCTCTATGGTGTCTTCAATGGCTATGATGGCAACCGAGTCACCAACTTCGTGGGTCAGAGGCTCTCTGCAGAACTGCTGCTGGGCCAGCTGCACGCAGATCACAGTGATGCTGATGTGCGTCGAGTTCTGCTGCAGGTAAAGCAGCTTTGGCTGGGAACAGCTCCTGCTTCTCGCACTACCCACCTCCTCTTTTTGCCACCAGGGGAGCAGCATCTGGTTTCTGAGAAGGCTGGAAACATCTGCCAATGGTTGTGATTGTACCCATCCCAAGCAGCTGTAGTGTTTTGTTTTGCTCCCACTTCGTACCCATCTGTCCCTCTGGCTCTGTCAGCACACTGCTGACAGCTCTCCAGGAAGCTGCAGCCAGTCTTCACTGGACATGTAGGAACAAGTCAGCCTGTAAAGGAGATGACAGCAAGTGAAAGGGAGAAGTTAATGCGTGGGGAGATGGATTTGCGAGTGTGCTTTCTTGAGTGATAAGTTTTTACAAGCAAAATACAAAATCAGATAGGTCTCTGACATTACTGTGATTGTAATTTGTATGTTTTTGTCTCCCGTTTTGAGTAGTAGCAGATTGTTTTTACAAGCTGTTAACTAGTTGCACTAAAATAATTGCATTTCAGTATGATGCTGTGATTCTTGAATGTCTGTATGTACAGCGATCAACCACTTTTATGAGCCAGTCTTAGGGAGGTGGGGATGGGTAGCCTCAAGAGTCTGTAGGTACCGGATAAGAGCTCAGTTTCTCTTATGGCCTTTTTTTAGGCTTTTGATGTGGTAGAAAGAAGTTTCCTGGAGTCCATTGATGATGCTTTGGCAGAGAAGGCCAGCCTGCAGTCCCAGCTACCAGAGGTAATGTAGCCTTAAGAACAGAGATTACTGGAGGTCCCACTTTCCAGACTGCTGGTTGGGACATTAGTCAGTCTGGTCCAAGGGAGGCTGTAATTGAAAATTATGTCCCTGTTGCTCTCTTCTGGGAGCTTGTGTGAAGTGAAGCAAATGTCTTGGTCCATTTCCCAGAGTTCCCACTGTACGTACTGGCACTACTTAGACTCATCATTGGTTTTCTTAATAAAGAACTAAATATATTGTGGAAAGGTGTTCAGCCCACTAGATGTGGCTCTTGCAGGACAAAAACATATGATACGGGTGAGAAGCACGGCCTCAAATTTGTGTGGCACCTGGGCAGGTGTGGATTCTGGTCTTCGGGTGAACTGGACTGTCATTTCCAGAACCTTATCACACCCATGTGATTTGTTAGGATTGAACAAATAATTGTATGTCTTACACAGTCTTGGCTTGAGGCTGAGACATGCCAAGACAAGTCTTCTCTGTACATAATTTTGCTTTCAGCTGTGGTTTTGGTATTGTGGACTGTGTGTTTAAGCCTCCTCCGTAATCTTGGGTTCCAGGGTGTTCCTCACCACCAGCTGCCTCCTCAGTACCAGAAGATTGTGGAGAGATTGAAGGTTGTAGAGCAGGAGATCTCTGGAGGAGCCATGGCTATCGTGGCTGTTGTTCTCAACAACAAGCTCTATATCGCCAATGTCGGTGAGTTGTTCTTTGTTGGCGTCACAGTCTAGGCATTTCTGAGGATGGCCACTGTTCTAGGAAGCGGAAGAAATTGGAATTTGGGGGCAAGTTTCTTTGGTCTGTGGCCAACGAGCGATGTGCTTGTTACTTGTAGGACCAGTTGAAATCAGTCTGGGTCATTACCTCTGCAGATGCTGGTCGATATAATGTGCATGTCCAAAGAACAGAGGAAAAATGGGTTGAGAGGCAGTAGTGCAGGTTCACTGAGAAGCAGAGAGCTTTCTTGTGAGGTGCTGGCTCAGGCCTGAGTGAAGAGCTGCTTAACGGTCCTACTATGCTGTGAGCAAGGCTACTTTTAGGAGATGTTGAAGAGGGAGTATGTGAGCTTTTCTCTTCTTTTCTGCCCCTATTCCCCTCACCTGTTCCTTTTCCATTTGGATATGTTCTCCCTCTTAATGGCAGAGCTATCTGGTGCCTCATCTCGCTACTCCCGCTGCAGGTACCAATCGGGCACTGTTGTGTAAGTCCACGGTGGATGGGCTGCAGGTGACTCAGCTCAACGTGGACCATACGACAGAGAATGAGGATGAACTCTTTCGCTTCTCCCAGCTGGGTGAGTGTTTGATTTCATGCTCTTATCTGAGAACATCTCATGCCTCAGTTTATCTGGGGCACCAGGAATGACTCAAGCCGTTGGAAACAATAACTGACCACAGAAAGAAGCTCCCTGTGGGCTGTGGTTTCAAATTACAAGTTCAGTGCCTTTTTCTGCATATGTAGCCAGTGTGAGGCTACAGATTGACTAAGTTCAGCTTGCTGAACCCACAAAAACCTATCCTTTTTTTCTTTTTCTTTTTTTTTTCATTTTGAGAGTTAGTTTCATGACTGACATTGATTTGCCCTCCAGCTGTGTGATTACTAGGGTCGATGGGAAGGCAGGAGCAGAAGCGCACAGCCAGAGGGCAGAAGCAGGATGGACAGTATGTGACTGCCCCTTTGGAGGCAAACCACAGTTACACCAGTTAGGTTCTGCATGATGCCACACCCTCAGGATGGTGCATTTCGGTATGCCTTTGTACAAGCTACTACTGCAAAAAAAAAAAAAAAAAAGCAGGTACACTTCAGACAGAGCCAGGCCAAACACTGGCATTTACTGCTCTCACATCAGTAGCTATTGAACTCTGTCTGTTACTGACATCTAGCTTCAGGCAATTTCCCTTTTCCTTTACAATGTTTGGCATGTTTTCTTTCTTTGTCTAGAACTAGCACAGACCACTTGTGTGACTGTTAGCACCAAACTCTTCTTGTAGAGATACTTATGTTCTGTGCCTTTATTTAGGTAGATCTAACTTGGCATTCTTCATTAGGTTCACCTGGTAGATATATTCTTATCTGGTGAGGCTGTTGATGTGGTAATTTTCTGCTCCTAGGTCTTGTTTCATTCTATTTCTCTTCCGTTTTGTCTCTTACTCGTACTCCTGCAGTAGTGGCATGTGCTATGAAGCAGAGGACTGAATACAGGAATCCAGGGAAAGAGAGTCTTCGAATGTCTTTCTACTGCCAAAAACACTACACGCAATTTAGCTGCAGTCCATAGGTGGAACAGAAATCTGCTAGATACAGTGACCTTAATCTGGCGCAGCAGTGGCTCTCCTACTGGCAGTCCCAACAGAAAGGAGAGCCTGTAGAACAAGCCAGTGTGCAAAGCCTATTTTGGGGGCCCAGTAGGGGTTGTTGCGGGGCTAAGTTGAAGCACAATGGTAAAAAGTAGTGGGGATGGCATTTGTCATGATGGTGCCTGTGTTGTACCTGTCCTGGGGGAAGGGAGAGAGAGGTGTTATGCCTGTGTGGCTCTTCACCCAGCACATTGCTGCTTGTTCCGTGCTCCAGGAGAGTCACTGTGATTTAGACACAAGCTCTGTGGCATGCTTGGAGCCTCCCCATGTTTGTGTCTGTCGATAGCTTGTATCCCCCTGCCAGGAGCTGGCAAATGAGCCAGGCCATGTTGATGAGTCAGCTTTGGTCTGCAGCAGATGGCAGAGTTGTGTCTTACTGCTGGGGTAGGTGTGGAGCCATCTGTGCGGTGAGGCTTGGTTTGACTCAGAGGGAGAGTTTCAGTTGGACCCTTGCCTTCACCTTGTACTGAGGACAGTCATCCCTAGATAAAAATCTCAAAATAACATTTTCTGCCTGTTAGCTCTAGGTATAACCAGGAAGGGGGAATTGCCAGAACAGACCAGGTAAGTGGCTCATCTTCTCTGAGTCCTGCATCAAATAGTAGCTGCTTCCAGATGGTCCCTGTTAGGACTTTCTTCAGGATGTGATTCCATCCTAGCCCCTGCCAGATTTGAGTTATACACCAAAGCAGAGGTATATCCCCTTAAACTTATTTAAACCAAATACCTGTTTGCTGACTATCCTTGTTTTAGGAGTAGCAAACACCAATCTGAGCACTTGGGCAATTTCAGTCCCTCTTGCAGATAGTTCTCCTTTTCTCCCTCTCCAAGTTAGCATATTAGTGAACTTGTCGAATGGAATTTAGGAACAGGGGATCAGTAACAGGTGGAAGAAAAAAGAATCCTTCACATATGTTTTCCTCCTTCCTGCCTTCCTCCTCCCCTCACACAGTCCAGAGCTGACAGGCGCAGATGTTCCACTGCCTTTTCAGCGAATGCCTGTGCTCTCAGGCCAGCTGCCGCTGGTGGCTTTGGACCAGGACGTGGGCTTTGTCTCAGGGCCAGCCATTGCATTCAGAGTGTGAATGTTGGGCTGTGTGCATCTCTCTTCTTCTCTCTCATTCCCAGATTACAGCTAATGAGAAGGTGTCCCTTGGAACAGAGTAAATTGCTCTTCCTTTCCTTCCTGTAGGGAAGGATGATTCTTTGGCATCTTGTTTTGTCTTACTGTTCTCTTTAGCTGTGGATATTTCTTTTCTCCGTCCTGACAGTATGACCACAGGAAGTCCTGCAAGTTTCCCAAACTTTTTTCTTTTTTTTTTCTTCAATCTGGCAGGTTTGGATGCAGGGAAAATAAAACAAGTGGGAACTATTCGTGGGCAGGAAAGCACTCGGCGCATTGGAGATTACAAAGTCAAATATGGCTACACCGATATTGAACTGCTCAGGTCAGAAAACCTCAACTTTGTGGTTTCAGTCCATTCTCTTCATGACCCTCCATTCTCACCCACTATGGCCCCACTGATTATTAAAAACACTGTCTCTTTCCAGTGCTGCTAAATCTAAGCCCATCATAGCAGAGCCTGAAATCCACGGAGGGCACTCGCTGGACGGAGTGACTGGCTTCTTGGTGCTTATGTCTGAGGGGCTCTACAAAGCTCTGGAGGCAGCTCATGGGCCTGGGCAGGCCAACCAGGTGAGTGTGCTTACACAGGCAACGTTCCCTCAGCTACTGACTGACTTCAGGGATGTCAGCTGCTCTCGTGCAGGCCATCTTCCACATCTGTCCTGTGAGTGCTGCCTGGGCTGGATGCCTGTGCCACCCCATTCCAGCCTGTAATAATAGGAGAGCTGCTTTGCCAAGCCAGTTCTTCCAGACAGCTTCCTGTCCCTTTAGGGGAAGCCCATTAAAGAGAATAGGATGATTCTGAGCACAAGGCACATCAGCAAATGAGACTGGCAGGGACCATAGCTGGATAAGTTGCCATAAAAACTCTTAGGTCAGGTGTCTGGAAAAGGTTTCCTCCGGAATCTCCTAAACATCCTTCTACTTCTTTCCTTCTCTGCTCAGGAAATCGCAGCCATGATAGCCACAGAGTTTGCCAAGCAGACATCTTTGGATGCTGTGGCCCAAGCAGTAGTGGACCGGGTTAAGCGGATCCACTGCGACACGTTTGCCAGTGGTGGGGAGCGGTCCAAGTTCTGTCCCCGGCATGAAGACATGACGCTGCTCGTGAGGAATTTCGGGTACCCCTTGGGCGAGATGAGCCAGCCCACGCTAACACCAACACAAGGTATGCTGTGGAGAGGAGGAAACAAAATAGAGGCTGGAAGATAAGATCTCTTGATTTGTCCAGCATTGACCTGATATTGGGAGAGGAGATGCTCAGTGTAGAAGGAATATTTTTATTAAAGGGATTATTGGCTTCTGAGACCTAGAGTCTGTAAGAATTTGCATCTTAGCATCTAAGAAAGGCAGTTCAATATAAATTCTTTCCTTGGGATCTTTGGCCCTTCCTTTGACCTTTCTTTGATGCTGTGGACTCCAGGTCACTCATGTCTCACCTGCGTTTCTAATTGTGTTTTCTCCCTTCTCAGGAGGCCGTGTCTACCCAGTCTCTGTGCCATATTCCAGCTCCCAAAGCACAAGCAAGACGAGCGTTACACTGTCTCTTGTCATGCCTTCCCAAGGCCAGATGGTCAATGGTGCCCACAGCAGCTCAACTCTGGATGAAGCCACCCCTACCCTCACTAAGTAAATATCCCACTCTCTTGATACCCCCGGTTCCCTGTACGTCACGCTGTGTGAAGTGGTTGAAAGCAGAGAGACACCTGTCAGTTACCTGTCACTCGTTCCCTTATCTGCAGCACAGCCCTCCTGCAGTATTGACAGCCAGTGTAAATTGTTAGCTGGAAAGCAATGTGTGAGGAGTGGGAATGAGCAAAGCAAGCAGCGCTGAAGCCAGCTCTGGGAACATGTCTCGGGAGAAGCATCTGCTGCTGTCACTGGAGGGCACTCTGGCAGCGAGCAGCACTTCTATTTGGATGTTGGGTGCTAAGTGTGTTGGGTGCTGTGCATGGAGGGAGTATGGGTGCCCTTCATTTTTAACAAGGAACAGGGGTTGTGCAGGTCACCTGTATAGCTGCTGGGGAGGCTGTGCTGCACAAGTTGGCTTCCTCAGAGGTGGAGGCCAGGGTAGAAAAAAGGATAAAGGTTAGAGCCAGATTCTGTTTGCATCTGCTTTGCAGGATCATATTAGTGACTCTGGTTTGAGTTCCGTCTTTGGTACAGGGTGGAGTGTGTACATGCCGCAAAGTGAAGAAGCTCTATGGTTATTGTGTTCTGGTAGCTCCAGAAACAATGAGGCTGACACACCAGAGCTGCTTTGGCTGTAACATAGGTCATGCAAGAACAACTTTTCTGCTGCCTGATTCATCCTGTAAAGCTTGTTCTGTATGGGTATGAGGAGGCCAGCAGAGTGCATGCCTCTTTTTCTTTTTTCCTTTTTTTTCCTTCTCTACTTCATCTCCTTTGTTCCTCAGATGTCTGGTTGTACTTAAGGCTGTCCAGTTAAAGGTGAGGCCGATGTCTTTGGTATTCATCAGTTCCGTGCCGTTCTCAGCATATCCAGTACTCTGACAGAGCAAGGGGTTGCAGCTTCTTTTACCTGTGTGCAAAGGATAGCTTAATCCGTGAAGAAACTGGCACTTGTTCTGGTGCCTTTCTTGTGCAAAGCTGCAGGTGGGGAAAAAATAAAGATGCTTGTGTTTTTTCTCTCTCCATAGCCAAAGCCCCACTGTGACTCTCCAGTCCACCAATACTCACACACAGAGCAGCAGCTCAAGTTCGGATGGAGGTCTCTTTCGCTCCCGACCCACCCACTCGCTCCAGCCAGATGAAGATGGGCGTGTAGAGCCCTACGTGGACTTTGCAGAGTTTTACCGGCTTTGGAACATGGACCATGGCGAGCAGGGAGCGCTGACTGTGTCCTAACATGGAAATGTGCCTCCTCCAACCACCCAGTGCTCGGCTGCGTGAGCAAAGACTGAGGCAGGAATGAGAGCGCTGCAGCTGAATGCTGTGTTCTGCCGAGAGTTAACTCCTATCCGGGATGTGCTGAACGCTGGGCTGGGGAGCGTGTGCTGCGCTCTCGACACACGTGTTGCCTGTGCAATGCACCTAGTCCCGACCGACCTCTTTCCCTTGGAAGCCCTGTGAATAAGGGAAAGGGTCTTGAATGCAACCCTCACTGCAGGTTTTTACCAATAAAGTTGCAGAGAGGGCTCCCTTCTGGATAATGCAGGAGTAGGGGCCTGTACAAAGGCTGTGTGTGCGCGTGTGTAGGTGTACGTGCGTGTGCCTGCGTGTGTGTGTGCTGTCATAATGTTTCCACAACTCGATTCATAATGCTGTGATTCCAGTGTTCAACTCCATAGAAGATACCTCTATTTTGCAGAATAAATAACTTATAGCTACACTCATTGGCACCTGTGTGGCTTGCTCTCTTCCTTACATCACACGTGTGTGGGTGTGACAGCTCTTC
Source organism: Anseranas semipalmata (assembly GCA_013399115.1). Taxonomy (NCBI): domain Eukaryota; kingdom Metazoa; phylum Chordata; class Aves; order Anseriformes; family Anseranatidae; genus Anseranas; species Anseranas semipalmata. The sequence continues at coordinate 519,589 of VXAA01003297.1, read as the reverse complement.
CCATTGAAACCCTCTATTCCTCCAGCCCACGGGGTTGCAGCTTGCAGCGAGCAAGCTTCTGTCATAAAAGTGGCCTGAGCCCGTGTAGGTGACTTTGAAGCGCAAGGTCTTTGTCCCATGCTTACTTGCAGAGCTTTGGTGCTGGAGTTAAAATACAAATTCGGATTACTGTTTTCAGTAGGCAAAATGCACATTTCTTCCCTTACTGCACTTTCACAGGCTGTCTGCGAAGTTCTAAAGGGCAGGGGGAGAACTTATAACGCATTTTTCTTGAACAGCCTTCTGTTAACATCCAAAAGGAAGTTATGTGTTGATTGAACCGAAAGCCATAGCTATGTTGCGATGTGGCTGCCTCGCAGATGCAGTTCGTCCTCGTGTTGGAGCAGAGGTGAGCAGCAAGGAGAGGAGGTCTTCTGCTGCGCTGCTTGCTGTGCATCGAGTCAGCGGAGGCCTGGAGGAGCTGGCAAAGGTGTCGGGATCGCAGCAATCTTCCCCTTTCAGTTCAGCCTTCAGACAGCAGGCGGCAAGCGCGCCTCTTCCCTGCCTGCTGCGGCCTTCCTGCGGCAGCCTTCCTGCCTGCCTCGCCGGGGAAAGACCTTGTCTCTCGCAAGCAGCACGGGGAGGCCTTTGGGGTGACCACGGTGCCTGGTGGCTCCATGGGGAGCTGTGATAAGGTGCTAGGCAAAGCGAGAGGGCAAGAGGTTATGGGTGAAGGGACGATGCTTGGGTTCCTTCCTTGATTTATTGTCATTTCAGGCTGGTCACCTTAGGAAGAAGGGGAGTGGGAAGGGAGCGGGGTGTGCTGCAATGGAGGCCAGCATGCAGCTGAACCCTGGTGTGTGCAGGTTCAAGGCACTTGCATGCCAGCTTTGAAAGGGGTGGAGGGGGATTTATCCCTTCGGATAAATCAAATAGCACCGAGTGCCCCGAGGCAAGATCTCAGTTTACTGAGAAATATGTGGGCAGGATCAGAGCGGGGAGTAGTGCCTGCTTCTTGGGAAGGCGCGGAAGGAATCCCTTGCATGCCCGTGGGTGGCTCTCTGCCACTGCCCTCCCAGGCCCTGCCGGCACAACTTTGCCCTGCGGGGCTTCTCGTGAATCGTGCTGGGCTCTTGGCTGCCTGCAGATGCTCTTGTTTCTCTGCCCTCCCGTGGATTCCCAGGAAGGCTGGGCGTGCAGGGCGCAGCTGGGTGTGCTGGCACGGGCACCTGCCATGGCGCTCAGGGGTTCGGTGGAAGAGGCAGCAGGGCTGTGCGAGGTTTGGTGCCATGTCCCCGCAGCCGGCCGAGGCAGGGGAAGGCATCTCTCACCCGTGTCCCCTGTGCCTGCCTCTGCCTGGCCAGGAGCAGGGAAATCCTCAGCCCAGCCTGGCCTTGTCAGGGACCGCTCCGAAATGTTGATTGACCTGGGATCCTCGTCCTTTCCTCCAGACTGTTGCGTGGCTGTTTAAAAGGATGGTGCAATCCTGACATGGACTAAAATGGAGTTGAAGAGGTTTTATCCTATTCTGTGCTCACTAACCTGGCACAGATTTCGATAGCTGTATAAACAAGTCCTTCTTGCTTATTCCCCCATCCCATTTATCTATGGTATTTGCTAACTTATACCAAGAACACTTCGAATAGGAAATATTCCAGCACGCGGATGCTCCAGACAAAGTTCAAGAATTGCCAAACACACTTATATAAAGCAGATCACACAAAACAAACTTTTCCTTTGACATAATTGCTAGTTTACTAAGTACAAAAAAATGAAGTGGGTAGGAGCGGGTGGATCGCGCTAAGCTGTGTCTGTGCAGCCACTGGAAAAAGAAGAGAAAAATCAGTTTTCTGTGCATGCTATGTATGCCATGGCTTAGGAGTCCAGGTCAAAGAAATAATGTGTATGGGGGAAAGAGGCTCGTAAGCGAATGTCAGTATTTAATATTGTCCTTAGGGATCTTTGAGAAGATGCAGGCTCTAACAACAGTGGAAAAACCCGCTCTCCCCTGTGCCTTTAAAATGAAGCAGGGGATGGAAGAGGACAGGACCAGAGCAATCTGGAGAAACAAGAGCAGGGGCCTTTTTGCTGTGTGGTGAAATTCAAAACCACTAGAAACACGAAGTCCTGGGCAGAAAGGGACAAAAGCAGTGCAGCTACGCAGCACAAGGAGCTTTCTGCAGACCTCCAGAAAGAGGAGGTCATGTCAGGGGCTGGTTTCAGTGTGGAGCTGGGGCTCATGTTGCTCTGGAGCCAAAACAATCCTCCATCCTGAAAGCCATCCCCCAAAGCCTCCTTTTAGCTTGCATGCTTGCTCCTCCCCAAAATGCTGCTATTGCCTTGCCAGGTGGATGTGCCGGGGTGGGTGATGTGATGGGAATGTCCCATCACCTTGCTACATCCTTCCCATCCGCAATTTTCCATCCCTCCTTGCTTCTCATCTGCTGAGAAAGCTTTTTGGCAGCTTGGTGGGGAGCACCTGGCAGTGGTGAAGGGGGCTCGGTGGCGTATGGGGGTCTGCAGCCGGGGGGGACCCTTCCATGTGACCTGAAACTGAGGTCTCACAGGCTCTGGCTCAGCAAGCAAGTGCCACTCAGTGCCACCAGTGCTCCTCCGACCATGTGAGGGATGCGGGATCCTTGCTCAGAGCCCCTGCTCCTTGACTGCCGTGCGCTGAGGAGGAGGGAATGTAGTTCTCTCCCCCCTCCCCTTTTTCCTTTCACCACGTTCAGCTTTCAAGTGTTAGGAGATAGTAGAAGGGCTTGTGGCACCGCTGAAAAAAAGTGTAGCCATTGGCTTTCTGTTGTCATGGGATAGAGATAGCCGTAGCTGAAGGGTGAAACTGCCTAAAATATATATATTTAATTCCATAGCTAATAGATAGTTATTGATTGTATATAATAATCTGATTGTTCCTTCCATTGAAATTCTGAGGAAGGGCTTTAGAGTAATTCTTTCAAGTTCATTACTTGAGTAACTCTCCTTTCTCCAGTTAAGAGCTCCTCTAAAATGTCAGTGCCATTAACAAGAGTTGTAAATAAACCACTGGGGAAGGGTTAGGTATTTTAAATCCTATAGTTTTCTCTGTAAGCGTAGGAATGCTATTCAGAGTATTTTGGCTAAAATTCAGCACGAGTACTTATATTCTGCCAACTCCAGTCCCCTCCTGGAGTTTCAAATGGATGCGATATTTATCTTCACTTCCTGTCTTAACTATTGTGTGTTGTTGCTGTAGGTTGCTAAACAACTGCTGTCTCATCGGTGTCTGTATTTTGCTAGTGAATAAAGCAATCCCCATGTGCATCCGAACCGAAAAGCTATTTGGAGTTCTTGCATAAGAACCCCAAGGTACGTGTAAGCTGTTAATATTTATTATGTGGAGCTGAGAACACGACTGAAGATGGAGGGATTAGAGTAACCGAGTTCAGGCTGCTGAACAGGCGGGCAGAATGGAAGAGAAAACAGATGCCCGGGAGGAATAAGCGCAGGAAGCACGAGGAATCCTGCACGCAGGATTAGACGCCAGCGGAGCATGGAAAGCAAAAGGCTGGGAAGCCTTCGGAGAGCAGCGAGGGGAACCGGGGCGCTAGGGCAGATGCAGCACTGCGGCATCTTGCTCGGAGGCGAATCTTCCCCTCCCTGCTTCCCCCAAATTGAGCATCGGTTTAACCGGGGGCCGGCTGGGCTGCCAGCAGCAGGAGCCCTGCACAGGGGGACTTGGCGGCAGCAGGAGGCAGCTTGGGCAAGGTGTTTCTGAGATGCATAGGAGAGGACTTCAACTTCTGGGCTGTGTGATGCTTGGGCCTGTCCTCTCTGCGAGGTGTTTTGAGAGTCTCCTAACCTGTTTTCTGCCTCATCTCCCAAGAACAGCATGACCTAGAAACTCTGCATTTCTTCTGCTGGTTTTGCTTGAGCTGGGCAAAGAGCTTTTCTGAGCCTTGCAAAAACCAAGCGCTGGTAGGGAGCGACACCAGGCCCTTTCTGTGGAGCAAGAAGCTGCTGCTTTGATTTCCAGAGGGCTGGTAGCAAAGGGTGATAAGGCTGGGCAGCCATGGCTTGGCTGAAGGCAGCAGGATCCGTGCCCAGGAAGGCGGGGAGGTGAGCCCCAGGGTGCTCGCAGCATGCTGCAGGGGAAGGGCCACCTTGCCAGGTGGGACAGGTCGGACACGAGTCACCAAGCACCTTCAGGACATGCTGGATTGGACCGCTGTGAGGTGGGAGCGGGGCCACCAACCCCAGGCATATCTATTTGAGAGCCACAGAAATGCTGCTGCAAAAAGCCCTGCTGGTTGTTGTGGTGTTCAGGTGGCAAACAGCCACCAAAGCATCTCGGATGGTCGCTGTGGTTGGTTTCCAAAAGCCGCCACAAGCCCAGCCATCCGCACCCAGGTTCCTAGAGGTGGCCGGGCATTTCCTAACACGCAGCGCGGAGCTCCCCACAGGAGCAAAATCAGGCAAAGGTGGCTGCCTCCGACCTCTGGTGGGGGCTGGTCGATTTGGTAAATTCGGGACTCCTTTCAAAGCAGAGGGATCAAAGCCAAGCTGTTAGTGGTTTTGTGCATCAGCGGTTCGGAAAGTCCCTTGCACCAGCCAACGGCAGCTGGCAGCGGAGGCAAAGCAGGTAGCAGCTCTTGGTCATGGTCTTCTCCTGTCCTCCTCTGTGCCCAAATCCTGTTTTGGCTGCGGATGTGCTCAGGGAAATGGCAGAAAACTTGTGCATCCGTCACCACCAAGGCTAATTTACTGAGACCCCCGCCAACCCCACCAGACTCTGGAGCCAACTCTGCATTTCCTCATTGCTCCTGTCATTAGATCTCAGCTGCTGCAGAGAGAAATCTCCAAAATAGCTCCATGAGGGACTTCTTGGAGATCTGAAGACTTGAAACAACAGCAGCAACAAAAAAAAAACAAGGCTGTATGGGAAATGGAAAAGGTGAGGAGAAAAAAACAACAGGCAGTCAATAAAAGCTTTCAGGGAAGAGATAAGAGCAACAAAACAGAGAATGGCTTACTGCTAGCTAAAGGTGTGATGGGAATGAAAAGAGCTTCTGCAAATGTCTGGAGGGGAAAAGAAATTAGAAGAGAAGTGTATCCATTAGTAAATGAGTGTGCGAGTGTATTATTCATGGCTGCAAATATCTGAGCTGCAAAAGTGTGACATTTTTACTTCTATCTGCCTTTAGTGGCAAATTTAAGAATTTTGGATAGCAAGGAGGTAATTAGGACCTAATAAAGCAGCTTTCGGCTGCCGCTGCACCCGCTCAGCAGATGAGGGAGGTGGTGGCATCCCTGCTGGGGCCGGCACGGCGGCTCACCGGGGGAGGCTACTGCCTGCTCGCAGAGCCGCAGCTCGAGTTGGCGTCGAGAAAGCCAAGCAGACGCAGCACCTCGACCAAAGCAAGGTGCAGTATGCAGTGATTTCGCTGAGACACGTATCAGCTGGTGCCCTTCACTGGGGGACATTGGTTTTCGGTAGGTCACCGGGGGGTCCTGAGGCCATTTGGCACTGAGGGACCCTGAGGGACCCTGAGGGACTCACTGTCACCGGTGCCCGCAGAGGGACACAAGGAGGGCAGAGCCCAACGTGCCTGCCATTTGCAGCTTGCTGCCAACGCCACCACAAAACGGCCGTTAATTGCTGTGCTTGGCACCTCCCAGCAGCGGGGCTGCATCTGGTGGGCAGCCCGCCAAGCGCGCGAGCAAGTGCACAGTTCTGGGGAGACATGCTGTCGTGCTAATGGTCTTACACCGAGCTTTAAGTAGGCTGGGGACCTGCGGCTCTCCAAGCAGGAGGAGCGGTTCGCTCTCCTCTAATTAGAGCAATTTCTCTATCCAGGCGTCACAGCGGGGCTGCGATTCCTGGAGAAGGGGATGTTACCCAGCTCCATGTCCACCGAGAAGGCCAGCTGTGCGGCCCAGGCATTTCGCAGCTGAGAAATGAGGGCGGTTTCCAGAAGAAGAGCAGCCACGGCTAGTGCAGATCAAGGGATGAGAAGAGAATATGTTGTGACAAACTTCATTCGTGAGGTGGCTGATATTTATTGAACCACAGAGCATGGCAGCTTCGATAGGATATTTCAGCAGAGAGCATAACTATTTCAGTATTTCTGAAAAAAAATAAAATCGGCATGGCTATAAATATTGTCACGCGAAAGCACACTGCCTGGAGAACCCAGCCTGCAATGACAAATGACTGCTGAGTGCTATTTAGGGCACCGGGGCCTAAGTAAGTGCCGGGGAGCTAAATATCTAGTTGAGCTTCGGCACCCTCGGTGAGGAGTTCAAAGGGGGATGGCAAAGGGAGCTGCTGTGGGCTGGCGAAGCCTCCACACTGGTGAGCAGCACTGAGAGCCATGCCATGCTCACCACAGCCTCCTTAGAAGGCTCGTTCATTAAACCCCATCGAACGGGCTATGGATGTGAGCAGGAGGTAGCACAAAAGCCAGCCATGCCATGTGGATGCAGTGGGGACAACCCCCGAAAAATGTTAGGAAAACATAATGGGTATCGAAAACAAATGGTTTGCTGGGACACCCCACATTTGACAGCCTCCGTTGGGAAAGCTGGGCTATCCAAACAGCCTGACCCCCGATCGCTCCATGCCCGAGCCCATCTCTTCATAGAGGTGGCCGCGCTCCCTTCCCGCCACCATTGCCCGCGGAGCAGGGGAGGCTGGCAGGAATACGGAGGAGCTGAAGGGATGCAGCAGTGCTTGTGCTGAGTTTACTGAACACGTCTAAAGCATGAGGCCAAACCATTTATTTATGGTCTGGCTGGTGTGCAAAACGTCGACCACGGCGAACGCTGCTAGAGAGAGACCAGGCACCCTCAGAACGGGGGCTGGCACAGAGCCTCGGCTCGCCACGCTCCTCCTGCACCCGTGCAAAGGCTGCTGCAGCCTTGCAAGAGCAGAGCTGCTGCGTGCAAAAGCATGGTGCAAAACCACAAGGGTGCAAGCACGAGGAAAGGGAAACCGTGCTTGAAGAATTGCTCTCAGCTATTTTGCAGGAGCTAGGGTTGACCGGGACGAGCTTGCAGGAGCCTGAGCCTGTGCACGTGTCCTGCCCAAAAGCACCATTGCTTATTATCAAATACCAGCAAAACACCACGCCGGGCCACTGCATTAAGCAGATACCTGGAGACCAGTGAGGAAGGTCTACGTAAGGGGTATGTGGGTGGAATGAGGTAGCCATAAACCCACCACCACCACGAATCTTGCTAATTTAGCTAAGCCTCTATATTTATTCACTGATCCATAAGGCCTCGATTAGAGATTGGCTAGGACAACATTTGTTTTAGATTACATCCAGCAAAGATCTCGTGCCTCTGAGAAGGCTCTGTTGTGTATCACTCCCAGGTGTTCAAATACCATGAATCAGATCCCTTAATATTCTTGTCTTTGGCTTAAAATAAAAAGAAAATAACACCAGCTCCTTTCCATTTGTGTTCTGCTCTTGCAGGCTCTGCGGTGCCTCGGTGGCCTCTCCGGGCATTTCTTTGCAGACCCCATGATCCGAAGCACCCTGAAAAGCATAAGGAGCAGAGCAGGGGGGCTGCATATCGCCCCCTCACCCTCCTTCCCTGCTTATGCTGACGTTAAAGGCAACTTCATCAGGCCTGAGCTTGTTCTGTCCTTGAGGCATCTGTGGTATTTCAGACCCACACTCGTCCCCATAGCCACAGCTGGGGAAGCAGCAGCCAGCAAAGACCTTTTTTCACTAGAGTCCGCCAATCCCTCTTAAACCTGGAGGGAAGCCCCGCCACCATCCCAAACCTGCCTCCTTTCACCCTCAAGGATTGTTCACCACAGGAAAAACAGGTTTAAATAAGCAAAAAGGAAAATAAAAGAGCGCTCAGAAGGGAAATAGCTCTGCAAATTAAGACCCAAAGAATCCCGGAGGTATTTGATGCTCGAGTGGCTGAGTGAGATGCCAGGCGAAGCATTCGGAGCCACTTATTTATTTAAACTGGCATAGGGACGCTGCTCAAATTTGCTGCCTGCAGCTATCTGCCAGATCTAGTGGGATGATGCAGGCCCTGTGGGCTCGGGGGGCACAGAGCCCCCCTCGGGAGGGCTGTCCTCCCAGCTCTGGGGCACCCATGAGATGGGGCTACCTGCAGAGAGCTGACCCAAATGCATCTGGGGGAGAGAAGTAGCAGCAGCCAGGAGCGGTGGGTCAAAGCAGTCCCTCCTAGAAGTCCTACAGCGCTGGTTTTGGGGGGCTCCTCCAAATACCCCCTTGGAGGTACCCACCAGCCCCTCTCCTGCTCCATGAGCAAACGTGAGCACTGCAGCACAAAGCTGTTGAACAGGCGGGGCCCGGGGCAGGGAGCAGCAGGAGATGGTGATCGACTGCATGAGGTTTCATGGGGACACATACAACCGGACCACCTCATTTTTGGCCACCAGCCTCTTCTTGGCCTCCTGCAGCTCAGGATGTATGGAACAGCCCCTGGGTTACAGCAGCCTGTTGGGACCAACCTGCAAAAATTCAGGCGGCTACAGAAGCAAAGAGAATTTTGTTTCCCTTCTGCAGCAGGCCTTGAGCTCAGCTGCATTCAGAGTAGGCGTTTGTTGGTTCGAGGTGGAAATGAAGGTGAGCAAAACCCAAGCCTGGCTTTGTTTAACCATGTTACGCTCCTCTCTCTGGGGCTCTGCTGACATTGTACATCGTTTTCCGGACTAGCGCCAGGCATTTGGTGTGGACACATTCCCAATGGCTTTCCAGGCAAAGAGCTGTGAAAAAAACCTAACCTGCTATGTTGTAGGGCACTTCCTCTTTGCCTTCTCATAAGCAGAGAACAGCATTTATTTGGGATATTTACGGCTGCAAGGAACGGTGCCCGCATAGTACGGCTCACCAAAAAAAAAGGAAAACCCCACAATTAAAATGCAGCTAAAGAAAACACGCGAAATCTGAGATGTGGAACAAATCCCAGCTTGAATCATCTGGCTCCAAGACCTGCGTGGAGCCCATTGAGCTTGAGCTAATATCTATTCACAACATGCAAGGAGCAAAGACAAAGAGGAATGGCCTGGAGCTAAAGTTTCACTGTGAAGCATCCGGAGATGACACCGACCCCTCTTCTGCTCCGGCACCGGTCAGGACACCATGCCCTCCATGCCCTCCTTGTGCACCTCCAGGGAGGCCAGCAGGCCTCATCCCCTTTTTGCTTCCTTGCCTTGCACTTTGGGGCATGCATACCTGCTGAAGCCTCTTTTGCAAGGCTAATCCACCCCACGGGATGCGATCTGCTGCCAGCACAGCGCCAGCTCATGCTCCCGCTCCTCTGACCGGCAGGACTCTGTTTGGCACCGTTGCAGGCAGCACGAGCTGGGCGAGCGAAGGAAACACCCAAAGTTAAGCTGGCTCCCATGAGCAGAACAGGTGATGGAGAGGATGCGCACGGCGCTGAGCCAGTAATTTTGGAAATGCTTGGGAGCAGGCTGAAGCTGCTGGCAGGGAGTGTGGTGGTGACAGGTAACTGGGCTGGGTTACCTTTTAAATCTGCTCAGCTGCGGGCAGATAAGATGCGATCAGACCTTTAGGTGTCGTTTCCTTTCCAGCTCTGAAGGGTGTTTTCCTGATTTTGCGTTTCTGGGAATCCTTCCCAGCTCCAAAGATGGGTAAATGTCGGTGAGGGCTCTGTGCGCACCGCAGCTCCCTGGCAAGACGCAGCCCCCCAGGAGCGTGCCCACGCGCTGGGCAGGGTGAGCAGCTCGCTGCAGTGTAACTGCATTGGCCCTGCAATAAGCTGTCACTCCGAGTAGTGTTTAATAGATTCATTAGATTAATGAGCCTGGGAGAGCCGAGCTGGCTTGTGCCTCAGCCAGGCCATTCAGTCAGCGCAGCTGGATCAAGCACCGTGGTTAAGCTAACGCAGCCAAATTTTGCCAAAGGAGTGGCTGAACACTGATGGCCCTCACGCCTGTCCCAAAGACACCCACAGGAAAACCCTCACATCTGACTCGTGGCTGCGCTGCTGATGGTGATCCCGCAAGTGCCTGTCACTGCCTGAACGGTTATCTGCAGGATGCTCTGATAAGCCTCCGCATCCCACGGGCACTTCAGAAAAACAATAAAATAAGATGGCAAGCAGCTCACCAGCACGCTGGGGTCTCCCCTCGCCCTGACCACTGCCCCAGGGATTGGATTGCAAGGGATGCTTTTCGGGCACTGGAAGCACACGCTGGTACCAGCCTCCAGCCAGAGCCATAGCTATGAGACAGCCGTGTCCAACATCGATAACTCCTCTCTGCAATGTTATCGGAGACCTTATCAATGGGCGCAGCTGGCGCCGGTAGCAAGGAAATTGGTTTCAAGCCTGTTTTCTTTACAATTCCCGGCTGGACATGCTTGTATCAGTCACAGGGGCTGGGGAAATCGATCCAACCCCAGTAGAAGCACATTCACTCAGCGGCGTTTTAACTCGTTGGGCTGAAAATCCTCCCCATGCTGTCACCCACATAGGGGTAGCTTTGCTAGATAAGCTTTGATGGCGCTGGTGAGCACCTGAAGCCCACACAGCGCGCACCAAAGAGTTTAAGTCTTCTTGTGCCTCGCCGAGGCCACCGCGAGCTTCCTGACGTTTCTCCCATCGCTGCTTTCTCACCCGCAAGGCCTCCAAAGCCACTTTTGCATGTGCTGTTGCTTGAATGCATGGTGTTTTTTTCTTTTTTTCCCCAAATTTCTGTAGAAGCACAGCCTATCACTGCCAGGCCAAACTCTTGCTCAACTTTTCTTCTGACATGCCGCCACTGACTCGATACCACCTGTATTTCAGTTGCTCTCAGTTGCCCACACGTGATCAAAGCCCGCCAAGTGCTGTCAAACTGTGCTGGAGAACGCGGCCCTTGCAGGCTGGGGAGGGGACAAGTGACACAGCCGGGGCTGGTGGCAGCGCCCACCCCAACTGTGCCGTGCCCAGCCCGGGGCAGCCCCACCGCCTGTGCCCTCGCCGCGGATGGGATTTCTTGTGCTGCCCGAGGTGAACCTGTGGTACCAGCCCGTGCTGAAACCCGAGTGCTTCACCTTTAAGATTGTCAACTGAAAAAGTAAAACAAAGCAAACAAACAAGCAAAAAAAATTAAATGCATTTCAGCAAATAATCCAGGGAGCAGGGCTGCCAGAAACCCCTAAGTGAGAGCAAACAATCCTTATCTGGCAAAGTTTTATGTTACTTAACAGCAGCGCAAGTTTAAAGGCATTTTTTTTTGTTTCTGTTGCACACAAGGCATCATTTCTGGGCGGATCCTGTTATTAGTGTTGGTCCCTGAGTATTTCTATCAGGGTGTTTGTTCATTTTCCCCTTCCCTCAGCTATAGCCCAATTGCTAGGAATGGAGACTGCCAGTGACTGTAATTTTTTCAGATCTGAGGCCTCAGAGCACTCAAGGAAGAGATAAATATCCTTGTCTTAGCCTGCTCATTTGGTGACCAACACAGAAATGTCACTTTGTTGTTTTCCTGCCTGCCACCAGCAGTGCAAAACGAACAAGGGCATCAGATTTCAGGAGCGCTTGGCTCAAAGGAGGACTTTGTTTGTGGAGTCCGGCTCGAAAGGGCGTTAAAAGGGCTGGAATCCCAAAGGGGGAAAACGAGATGACCTTTTGGTGATCCTCTGCAGAAAGGGCAGCAGCGAAAGTTGGGCTCTGCGACCATTAACCGGGCTCTGTAGCTCAGTGTGAAGGAGTTAACCAAATGTCAAACTCCTTGCACGCAGGGTGCCCACGAACCCCTTATCAGCAATGGCCACATGGTGGAAAAAGATCGCATAATAGCGGCGGGGCAGGAAGTGTTTATAATTCCTCTTTGCAAAGGGATGTGCAGAGTCACCTACGCCTGTAGCAGCAAACCTTTAGGAACAGCCCCTTGGATGGGCACCAGGCTTCCTGAGAAGTGATGGAGAAGCGCCCGTCCTCCTCCTGCCGCTAGCTGGCACGTCCTAGGGGTACACCCTGGTGGGGGTTCAGCAGCGGGGCCGGGGGGTAAAGCCCAGCGCCCACCCAGCACCCTGCCCGGAGGAGGTCGCCCATGCCTCCCACCTTTTGCACTGCCCAAGAAGAAGAAAGCAGGCCCACCGAAATCTGAAAACACACATGAAGATGTTTTTCCTTCAAAGCCTTGCACCTGGTAAGGCCGTAGCATGGGGCTGGGGGAGGCAAAAATATTTGTGGGGCTGAACGCATTGCCGAGGAGTGCACGCTGCCTTCAGTCGCGAACACACAAGTTTCTTGGGTAGTGAACAAGCTGAGCTGAGGCTCAGTTGTGGCTGGGCGGTGTTTTATCTCACTTATCCCATCAGAATTCATTTGCATGCAGTGGTTTGGATTTTAGACCATTTAAGGTTAACTCATTGCAATATGGTAATCGGCTTCTTCCCCCAGGAGCAGCCGCCGGGGGTAAGGGAGCGTGAAGAGCAGAAGTTGCTCTGCAAGTGTGGGACGAGCGGTCTCTGCCACATTCGTGGCTGGGCTTGCTGCACCCCCAGGACGTCCCTGCAGAGCACTCAGCTCCCTTCCTGCCCCCAGACATTGTGCCCAGAGCTCGATCCCTCGCTCCCCAGCAAGAGAGAGGCAGGAAGCAGGCACACACGGCACCTCTGCTTTCTCCCCCTCTTTCTGCTTAGTGGAGAGCTCATCCAAATTGCTTTGCTGGAAGATATCTTCCTCGCTGCCAGGTTTGGTTGGAATTGGCCGGTGGATTCAAACCGTATTGTAGGCGGCTGATAGACAGGCAGATAGACAACGTGATTGTGAGAGCTTCATTTCTGTAAGAAATCAGGCTAAAAATGACTCCTTATCCCAAGGGAGCTTGTCCAGCATGTCTCAGACTGAAGTATGCAAAGCAGAGAGAAAACACTACACAGGCAGCAATGGTTAGGGTGCTAATTCGAGATCCACAGTCAAATTTCTCCCCTACCACAGACTCTCTGTTTGGCTTCCAGCAAATCACATAATTTTTCTAGTCCTCAGTTCCTTTTATGTAAAACAGAGCCAAAGGTTTGGGGTTTTTGCCTTTTGGAGAGGGTATGATGGCTACGTAAATTAAAAATCATGAGGTGCTTGGATGCTACATCTAAGCCTTCAGCCTCAGTCTGGTGCCATCAAAGCACATAAGACCACTAAAAAAAAAAATAAGAAAAGACTTCTGCTGTCTAGGTCCACAACCCCAGAACCACACAGGTTTGGAAACAAGGTGCCACTGGGGAGCAGGGTACCAGCGTGCTGTTGCACTGGTGATGTACTAGCCCACAATGAACCACTTCTGCATCACTCTGGTCCAGGGCTAGCCTGGGTAAGAGCAGCAAAACCTTGTCTTTCCCCACACAAAGATTGAAAGGCATGGCTAAAATTCCCCCCCAAGTCTTTGCAAGGGTGTCAGAGAGGGGCAGATGCCCTGGGGAGGCTGAAGGAGCCCGGCTCTGCAGTTCGGAGTACTCGGTGTGGCAAAAACTGTCTGTCACAGGACAGGGGAGCTGTGGTATCGCAGCTGCCTCTCTCTGCCTGGGGATGCTATTCTGCCTCCGATTTGTGGTCTGACGTTCCTGAGTATTTGCAATCTCTGGGTGAACCCTTTAGTTTTATTCCGTTAACACGGAAAAGTGTTGGCTGTCTTCAAACTGCTCGGGGAATGATATCTGAAGCAAGGGATAATGTATTGCAAGCTGAGGAGGTCTGAAATAGCAATGCTTTCTTCCCATCAGCACCAACCTCCCCTTCTGTGATGGGTGTTTGCTGGCTGGGGGAAATGAATCGGCGACTGCTGCCCATCCCTAATGGGATCTGTGCTCCCAGAACTGATATCACCCACACAAGCAAGGCTAACGCCTTGCCAGCCCTCCCCCCCCCAAAAGGCTGTCACGGACCCGATGCAAATTGCATCGTGGCTGCCAAATTCCCCCGGGGATGCAGGAGCTGAGGGCTCTCTCCAAGCCCAGCTTTCTGCTAGAGACCCCTGGCTGTCCTGGAGAGCATCCTCCATGGATGAGAGACCTCATCCCAGACCCGGAGACGGGGATGTTGATGTCTTTGAGGTGTGTTCCCACCAACATGCTACTCCTCTCATGGAGATGGAGCCTTTTGGTGTCCTCAAGGACTCGGTTGGTGTGGCATTGTGTTCTGCCACAAAATTACTTCCCTTGTACGGTGAGAACTTTGCTTGTTGTACCTTTGTCTTCCTCCTCCGTCCTCATTCCTCTCCCTCAGTACTTCTGCAATGCTCCTGAGGCACTTCTGAACCCAGCTCACCTCCGGGTGCCTTTAGTCATCCTTCCAGCTGATTTTGTGGAGGGGAAAATTCCCCTGCACTTATGCTATCTCCTTGTGTGAGCTCTGAGACCATCTCAATCTTGGCCTTAAAATTAGGACGGCCCTTTCGTGAGGAAGCCCTCTCGGTGCTGTCTGGGTAGGATGGTGAGGACGGGCAGAAGATGGGTCCCCAGGGCCTTTTCTTCCTTAGCAATCTCTTGCAGATCCCCCGTGGGTCCCCATGAGAATGGGCAGCAGTGGTTCAAGAGCTGGTCCTGCCTGTCTCCTCCCCAGCAAGCAGCCCAGCTCGCCCATCCGACACACGACAGGTTGGAGGGGCGTTGGCACCGCCGCTTTGTTTTTCATGCGCTGTTTTTCTAAATTGCCAGCAAATCGTGAGGAAGGGTGTTCTCTGGTGCTGCTTCCTTTTGACCTTTGGTTAGCTGTCGGTCGCAAGGGGTGAGGTCCCATGCATGCGTTTTGGCATGTTCGTAGCCGTGCCATTCAGCCAGGTTTGTTTTCTTTTGGCTTGGCTTTGTTCCCCTTTCCAAAGATCGGCCCGATGAGGAAGAAGGCTGGGAAAAGTTGAATTAAGAAAAGGCAGCTTTTGCGGTTCGGGTGCAGGAGCGAGAGTCAGCAGACGCAGGCTCTATTTCTGGCACCGCAGCAAACTTCCTGCATGTCGCTGGGCAAGGCAGCTCGCACATCTCCACTTCGCCTTGCCTCTCCTCCTGCAAAACAACGAGCGCTCCTTCCCTCCGGTGCACGGGGAGGGATGCTGCCGCACCGCCGGCTCTGCCTGCGGGGGGGGGAACCGGCCTGCGAGGCGGCCCCGCATCCCGGCCTCGGCTGGGTCCCTGCCCCGGCCCGGCGGGGAAAGCCCCCGCCGCGGCGCCCCCCCGGGGCCCCCCCAAGGCGCTGCTTTGTGCGGGGAGGCGGGGGGCGGCCG
>VXAA01003297.1:485767-503979 GCA_013399115.1 Anseranas semipalmata | reverse complement strand
GCCGAGGCGCACGCACCCCCCGCGCTGAAGTTGCCCCGGGGCGGCGGGACACCCCCCCCATCTTCGGTCCCCCCCCAGCCAGCAGCCGCCACCTGCAAGTTGTGCCTCGGCCCCGGGGTGCGGCGTCATCCCCTGCGGGCAGCGCCGGGAGGGAGGCTTCCCCCACCGAGCCCCCCCTTCCCGCTCCTTATTTATTTATATTAGCATTATTATTATTATTTATTTATTTTTTTACCACCCCCCCTCCAGCTCCCTCCCAGTAATCCCAGCATCCCCTGCTAGGGAGCAGCGGCGATGGGGAGGAGGAAGGGAGGCGATGCCGCCAGCCCCCTGCCCGCAGCTGCGGGCTCGCCGGGGATGGAGGCAGCCTCCGGCCGGGGCACAGCAGCGAAGGCCCATCTGCTGCCCGTGCTCGGCTTGCGAGGAGGGCACGGTCTGGGGATGCGTGCCAAGCCTGCAGCAAGCGAGGAGTAACAGGAGTGCGTGCGTGGGAGGGAAAACATACATACAAATACATGTGTATGGTCATCATCAAACGTCCCCTGCTCCACCTCCGCGTCAGACCGCCGCGAGCCCCCCACCCAAGATGAGCGCTGGCTGCGGGGGGATGTGGGCACCCAAGTTCTTCCTGCTCGTGCAGGGCTGCCGGGTTGTTTGTGGGCTGGAAATAGCTGTGCGTCCCTGCTGGAGTGGCACGGGCTGGCGCAGCTCTGTCCTTGCGAGAGTTTTGCTCCCTGGGTGAGCGTGACAAGGGTGATGGGGAACACGGCATCTGCTGCAGCTCTAGACTTGCTCAGACAGCTCAGCAAGGGAGGGAGCATGGAGCGGGATGGAGAGAGGCACCTCTTGGTGCCTCATCCCGGGGCTTTCCGCAGGCTGTGTTTCTGTGAGCCTCGTCTGGGAGCCCTGCCTGCTTCCCAGCACCGTAGCTGGGGTCCTGCACCTCTCCTGCACCCCAGGGCAGCGCCTGGGCTGTGAGAGGAGCCGGCACAGGCGGCTCGGCGTGGGTGCTGGGCACCTCCCCTCCCAGAGAATGGCCCTCCACTTAACTCCAAATCCCTCCCTTTGAGTGGGAAGTTCAAGCCCGTGAAAACACTCATTGGCACCACTGCTAACAAGTATGACTTGAGTCACCAGGAACCCCCAGCCCTGTGCAAACTGAATTTCAAGTTCCCACCTACTCCTATCTCTCTTTGCCACACCCCAGCAGGATGTGAGTCAGCGGGGACTTTTCAGGCCCTCTCCCCAAAAAGAGCGGCTGCCATGACCTGTAGGTCCCAGAAGTGGTGTTCAAGTCCAGCTGGAGCCCATGGCTTATAAATCACTTGCAAGTCCCTATTGCTAAAGCCTGGTTGCTGCCAGCTCCTCTGGGAAGAGCTGAAATCACAGGACCTACCACTGCTGGACCCTCAGACAGCAAAGAGCTGTCTTGGAGGGGAGGGAAAACCAACGGGCTTCCCGCCCTCCAGCACGCCTCCGGTTTCCAAAGCTCCCCAAGCACACCCATAGCACCTGCGCTGTTTTTGCAGCCTCAGTAGTAGTGCTGGGAACACATCCTCCAAGCAAGGGGGGAAGAGGAGCAGTCCTGTGAGCTATTTCTGGGGAGCCCGCAGCCTCACCATAGCAATATAAAGCAGTCTTTGAACAAAAGCCATCACAAACTGCCAAACAGGAGCGAAGCTGGGAGGCCGCCACCGCATGTCATAAAAGTCCCTTGTAGATTTATAGCCCTTTTACGCCCTCAGGTGATTTTGCAGCAGCGGTAAGCAATCCACTGCAAGGTATAACATTCCCTCCCTGTGAGGACTCTCAGTTATACCTGCATGGCTTGTTTATTAATGTCTTGGATACAGCAATTATATCCTTAGGAGAGGGGAGGGGTTCAGATTTGCTGCAGGTGTGCTTTCTTGCCTTGCTCCAAATGCAGTGGCCCAGCTGCTGCCTTGCCTACCTGCCTGCACACCTTCGGTCTGAGGTGCCCAGAGCATGGGAGGCCATCTCCAGACTGGGTTCAGGGCCTGAGCCGTGGCATCCCTCTGTCCTTCCCTTCAGATGTCGGTAAGATTGGAAAAAGAACGAGTCGCCTGTGTGGCCCACAAGGATCACCTTAGCAAGGCAGTCGAGAAGAGGAGGTAGAAAATAGTGGGTGTATTTGCACTTCAGGAGATGCCCACAGCTGTAATTGTTTATCTAGAGTACTTGTGCCCACCAGGGGATGGGGATGGGGATGGCTGATCTGGAGGGCTGCTGGGGCTGCCCTGCTGTTGCAGAGCCTGCTTAGCATAGGCCAGGAGCACGGCAGCGAGCGCGGCTGTCCTCAGCGAGTTTGCCTGGGATTATTATGTATGAAGTTTGTGTGCTCATGCGTTTCCCATGCTCCTCGTGTTTATCCTTCTCCTCCTGTTCCCACGCACAACTGGTTATGTACGGCGTGACTTTGTGGCCTGCCAGATTGGTGTCACATGCATATTGCATGTCTTTAAGGGATGATTGCATGACAGGCTTAGGTGGGTGTTTGCTAGGTGCATGCAATAATGCTCACAAGTCCTGCTGGGTACGTTTACAAGAGAACACATGCCCTTTTGTAGGGTTTATGGCTGCAATAAATTTGGCATGTATAAGGGTACAGGAGTCGGGAGTTGTTCAGGACAGCGCGTGTGAATGTTATTGTGCATGTTCAGTGCGTGAAGGACACCTTAGTTCAGACAAGTTTCTCTCTTTGGCCCTCCCTTGCTTTGACCTGTCAGCAAGCAGAGATAAACTCTATCTCATGGCAGGGTTTATAGCTGAGTTTTCAGCGTGCTGTGTCTGACCTTCCTCCTGTCTTGAGAATAGCATCTTTAAGGTGCGCCTGCTATCAAAAATTGATGTGTTTTTCTTTTTTTCCACCCTCATGCAGTGGATTGTAAAGGTGGAGGAAGGAAGTGAGTGCATTTGGTGATGGATAGATGGGGCAAGCTGGGCCAGCATTCATTTCTAAAGGCTGATTATGTTTTAGGTGGGGTTACTTGTTCTAAACTGAGCCCTTTGTACATTGTTGGAATCTGTGACCCAATCAGTGGGACGTAGCTGGAGGAGGTGGTGCTAACGAAGGCTGGTACAGCTGACAATAACTCCGGCAGAGAGGATGGCGGGGGGGTACTGAGTGGCACAAGAGGCATCTTCGCATCTTTAAGTCAATGTAAGGCGCCTGGAAGGGCTGGGTCAAGTTATCAGCCCTGACTGTAGAGGTGAGAGTGTGGCTAGTTGTCCCCACCTGCTTCTCCCTACCGTCACCTGTCAGTTCTGCAACAAAAGGTCAGGCCGCACTGTGTTTGTTCTGCTGACGGGATGGCATCTTGTGGTACTCCTGTGAAGCTCAACAGTGGGATCTGAAACCTAGGAAAGGTGTGTGCGGGGGGCAGTGCAATGCAAGGGACGTGGGGGTGCATCCTAGGAATGCCCGGTGTTTCCACCCTGGATGCTCTTGGGAAGGCGGTGACACATCTGCGGTGCACACGTGGACTGCACCGTCAGGTCAGTGCTGCAGGCTGGCCGAGAGGAGCCTGGGCAGAGCTGCACGGTGGGGCTAAGCCTGGATCGTGGGCAGTTCTGGGTCAGGTTTGGCGTGCTCAGACAGTTAGGTGAGTGTGTGGCTAGGACTGGGCTGTGCTGCAGTAGCAATGCTGCACAGGGTGCCAGGACCAGGTGCTTGTCCCAGGGACCAGGACAGAGTTGCAATCAGAGATGCTGAGCTCCCCTTCTCCTGGAAGAGGTAGGAAGAGATGCTGTGTGTCGGAGCAGCGGTGTAGGCTGTACAAGAGCACCCTGTGTCTGTATCCCCCTGAAATGGACTCTGGTTGCAGCTCTTGGGAAGAGAGAAGCATGGGTTCTTTACCTTCCTTTTCTGACTTTGCATTCCCTGCAGTGCAAACCCTTTACTTCCCCCACGCTGCTCCTGAGCACAAGAGGTACCTCCTGCTCTTCAAACCTCCGAACACCTGGACCAGGGTGGGTGTGTTTTTGTGCTCAGAAACTTGCCTGGTAGAGCTGACCGGCGAGAGGGAGCGCAGCGCTGCACTCTGAGCTCTCACCAGGCGGGCTGGAGGAAGAAAGAGCACGAAGGGAACTGGCTGCCTTACAAAAACCGAGGGCTTGTTCTTGAGCCATGATTTAGGAAGTGATTATCCTCGGCTTGAGGATAGCAACAGTCACCTGAGCTGCTTGCTGTGGGGGCCTCAGCCTTTCATACCAAGATAACACCCCCCCTGCAGCTGAATAGGCAGCTTGATGAACGCAGTTAACACTTCCTGTTTCCCCAGCTAAGGCAGTGCCCAGGCCTCTGTCTAAATAGGCTTTTTGCAAAAATCAGCCGTGACTGTGGTGTATGACCAAACTGAGCTCTGCCAGAGGTCTCTTTCAGCCTGTAAAGCAAAGTCTGCAAGCAGTGGGAGAGGTGGATGTGACTGTCCAGAGGGGGAGAGAGGCAGTGCGGGCAGCTCCTCTTTCTGAGGATCTTCTAAGTGCGTTGCCTTTTATGACAAAGTTTCTTTCCAAGGGCCTCGAAACAACCTGTTAAGCTTCTTTTAATTAAGGAAGCCCCTCATCTGGAGGTAGAAAAGCGTCGCTCCCGTTTCCCACCCAGGGAAACTGAGGCAAGGAACAAGACTGGGACGTGCCCAGAATGGCACAGGCAGGGGCTGAGTACGAGAGCAATGACCAAAGCATGGTGCTTCCCGTCCTTGCTGGCCATCTCAGAAATCCTGAGGATACCCATGGGCTGGGTGTGGGTCCTAAGGGGTTATCAATAACTTCTGGTCACTGCTTGCACCCTGCTGTCCTTCTCACCACAGCTATTGCTTCCTTCTTGATCTGCTGCCTAATCTATAATCCCAGCACCCTGCCATTTTTCCTTGGTGTGTAAATCCTTACAGGTTGGGCCAGGGTCAGTGAGCATAATCAGACTCTGTCATTCCTGTAAGGCTTTGGGGTAATATTTGTCTTGCGGTGTTGCTCTGTGTGTGTTTTGCATGATACCAAAGCCTCAGCAAGTGGGTTTGGAGCACGTTGAGAGGCTAATGCAAATTAGACCCACTGCATAACGTCTTCAGCAACTGTGAAACCTGTGATCTAAACGGAGGTATCTGCTATGCTGACTTTATCTGCGTTAGGATCCTCTGTTTCGACATTCAGGTACTGGAACTGAACAGAAAGCAAGAGAGACAGTGTGGCAAACAGACAGGAAAGGGAGTCTCTCTCCTAGATGCTGAGCCCTTTAAGAAAGAAGGGGAAGGTAAGCTAGAGCCCTGAGATTTTAAGCTGGTTGTGCTGAGGCTGAAGAGAGGGCTATGGTAGCGCTTTCAGTTCCTCCTCTGCCAGCACGAGTGCTTCTAGCTGGGCACCAGGGAAAAGGAGGAGGACAGAGGCCCATGCAGACTGAGCATGTTGGGCATGGACACATCTTGGAGCCTGCGGGAGCAGGAAAAGGTAGGGGCTTTGGAAGGGCTCGCCCGTGTAGGGGCTGAAGGGGATGGTGCTGCGTACGAGGGAGTCCTGTGCTCATGGAGCTTGCTGCGTGAGGCAGGCAGAGCGCAGGGTAGATCGGGAGAGCGGTGCCCTAGAGTGATCAGCGTGAGCTGCACGCAGTTATTAATGACCCCATTGCTGAGGGAAACCTCGGCGGCCCTGATTTTCAGGGAGGCAGTATCTGCCAGCAGCAAAAAGAGTGGGGCAGAAAAGCAGAGGGGGATTCTGTCTTTCAGCTCAGCCTTCCCCGTGCATTATTTGTGCTAGCAAAACTGTTTCCTCTTTGCTGCCTCCAGAGCGTATTCAGTTCCCTTTTCACCTGCCGCAGCAGCCCTCTCTCCTCTTTGCCTTGCTGTGCCAACGCTGCCCGGCTGCCACTCGCCAGCCAGCCGCTCCTGCACGGGCGCGATGCTTGCGGTACCGCGCAGCCTGGCCCGGAGGGGACGCGGGCTGCTGCTTTTCTCCCGGGGCCGTGTGAGGTCTCTGGAGAAGAGGTGGGACAAAGGAATTGCTGTTTCCCCATCAGCCCGGTGTCCCCAAATACCTCCTGTCATGCTGTTGTTTGGTGCAGGCCTGGCTGTAAGCAAGTGGCCGTTGTGTTCTCATATATGCGCTGTTGGCACAGAGCCTCTGTGGCCTTGAAATCCCTATCTAGCAGCAACTTTTGGAGCAAGGGTTGACCACACCTGCGTTCCGCCTGGCCAGGGGGACGATGGGATTGCTTTTGCATAATTTAGCAGACTCTTGAATTATTTATAGTGCAGTTGTGCTCTGGAACAGAGTCTTCTTGCTTCCCGTGAGCGCTGGGGGGAGGGAAGGGGAGTTTGTCAGGCATCCAGGTTCTATCACTGAGCGATGAGGAAGTGCTGTGGGTTTCCTTTCTGCCCATGTTTGCATATGCCTTTATGCAGCTGAACTGCCCTGTAGATGCTCCTGTTGAAAATAAACAAATCCGGTTTTGGTTTCTGCATCATTCAGGTGTGTTGTACTGTGGAGCATCTCTGTGGCTTGGGCTTCCTGAGTTCACAGTGTTGTCTTGGCGGTAAAGAGATGATGTCAAGCTGGAGATGGTGCATCTAGTGCTTGGATTTGGTCCCTGACTCAATTACAGGGCTGTGCAATGGATCTGGGGCAGGGATCATCAGGACTGCTCTCTAAAATATTTAGAGGCTTGAGAGCTTTTATTTTTTTGAAGGCCCATATAGTCCTGCCAAAGTGTTTTTTTTAGCGTTGGCGTGACACGGTACATCAGATTTTACAAGAGATCATCAGGACCTGTGGACTTGAAAGACCAGGCAGTTGAGCAGCAACCTGTACAAACTGCACAGCTGAAATTCCCGTCATTTCTTAGTTATTAAACCCTAAAGAGCAACCAGTGGAGGGCACAGGGAGACTGGGGCGTTTTTTCACAGGTTCTTGTGGCTGAGGACCATCGTGAAGAAGAATTGCTGCGTGTACTGCACGCGCTTCATCCCCTTTGGCCCTCTGCCTTGCGGTGGCAGGCTGCTGTACCATGCGGGTGGGTTGTCCTGCTGCTGCTCCTCAGGTAGTCCTGGTGACTGGAATGTGGCCGTGGTCCTCCCTGCATTGCACATCCTTCCTCTTCACCAAGGACTCTCATGGGGTGTTTACATGCTAGCTTTTAGTGCCTTCCTCTTCTCCTTCATTTCTGGCATGGCTGGGCAGCTTATTTCTCAGAAGCAGAGTTCAAGATAAATGTTTGTGTTATTGAAGACCTGAAAGAGGAGGGAAAGGGAAAGGAACTTGGCATGTAATCAAGAGGTTGTGGCAGTAAACCGCGCTGTCTGTGCTACTGTTGAACAGAAATGCTTGGCTTCCCTGTTTTTATCTGCATGGTGTCGGTTTGTGGCTTTTACGTTTGGGAGAAGTTGACCAGATAATCACCAGAGGTCCCGTGAACAGGCAGTGCTGTTCCACCTGACCCTGTCCTGGTTCTCAGCCTGAAGCAAAACCCTTTATTTCATTACATGGCTTTACCTCCTGTCAGGGAAGTTGGCAGTTGGCTAAATGCAAAAATTCCTCCTCATCTTTCCTCAAGAAATAAGTCAATGTTAGCGAAGAGTGGGAAGAGAAGTGGTATTGAAGTCTGTGTGATGTCCAGCATGGTATTCGGTTCACTGATGAAGACAAGCTCCCTCCCTCTTTCTCCGTGAACCTGCTCGCAGTCCTCTGCGCTCAGCTTAATCTGGAGATCAGGGTACTGCTTTGCTTAGTGAAAGGGAATGTTTGTACAGAAGAAGTAAACATATTGTTGAGACCCAGGCCTGCTGCAATGCCTGTAAACAAGATCCAGCCATCTGTGGGAGGCAGAAGAGAGATTTATGTGACCCTGAGTTAAGTGCATTAGGAGGCTTTTGATTTCATTCTGGGAAACTGCCCCTTTTCATGGTGCCATATGCCTGTTACTGACATAGAGCCGTTACTGAAGATTTGATTCGTGTGGGCTTAATCCGAGGGGATGTGATGCTGCAATCAGAAGGATTGCATAAGCAGGGGGTTGTCTGCACGCTGGAGCCCGAGGTGCTCTGCAGAGCCCCGTGCCCTTTGTCCACCCCAGAGGCGGGTGTCTGGGCTGATTCACTTCTGCCTTGGGGCAAGGCATTGAAGAGCTCTCTGCCTATCAGCGCTTTCCGTCCGAAAATAATAACAAAGTGAAGTGGCAGCGGGAGATCCAGGCGGCACTGTGTCGAGGTCTTGCCTAAGTCTTGAAAGAGGAAATGAAGAACAAAGGCAGAAGAGACAAATAAATAAGGGTCTGTTCTTGGTCCAAGAAAAATTCCCATGGGTTCGTGTAACATTCTCGGGAATATGCAATGCTCCCAGGGCTGGAGCTGCTTTTTGAGAAACGAAAGGGTAAAGAAGGGAAGGGAATGAGGTGTGGGGGGGAATCGGGGTGGGAAGGAGAGAAGGAGGGAGAGACACCCTAGAGAAACCTCTCAGCATGGAGTCATGTTTCTCCGGCTGTTCCCGGTGAAGAGGGGTTAATGCTTTTTGCATGGGATTGGCTGGACACCAGACATTCAGAGAAGAGGGGGATCCGGGGGCTGCCAAGTGGGACCCCTGTGGCCTGAAAGGAGGGGAGGAGGGGAAGGAGGAGTCTGGGAATGCTCTTCCAAACAGTAATAGATCGGCTACTGTGGGAAAATGAGCGCACTGCCAAACCCCAAGTGGCTGGTGATGGATGGGGGAGGAAAGAGGGTGGGGATGGAGGGCCAACTCTTCTCTGTGGCCGCCAGGATCTCGCTACTACTCCATGGCCTCTCTTTATTTATTGTCTTTCTGGAGTTTAATTATTCCCCTCCTCGATCTAACTTGGAGAGCTTTTATCCCGGGGATGCACAAACAACTGCCACCCGCTTCAAAAATAGCTGGAGGCAACGTGGCTTCTGCCTGCCTCTGTGGGTCTGTGCACTCTGCCCATCACCATGGCATCAAGTGCTTCTTGCTTCATTCCTTCTTTAGTTGCCTCTCTCCGGCCTGCAGGAGATCTACTTCGCCTTCCTCTGGTCTGCTCAACCTGCACCTCCCTGTTCCTGAGGCTGTCACCCAGTCCCCAGGAATGCTCCTGCTTCTCTTTGCTCGCTCACACGGGGTTTATGTGCATGGTCTGGTGCATGTCTGCCATGTGTCCTCACCGTCAGCTCTGAGTTTAATCTTAGCTGCTCATTTTGATGCTGTTCTCAGGATTCTTGACTTGTACTACACTTGCTTAGCATATGTGGACTGCCTGCCAGGGTCTGCTCTGAAAGCAGTTTGCTGCTGCTGCTTCTTCCAGATCCTTCCTTGAGATGTTCTTCTTTCCTGATGCTGTCAGGAGAAGTTAGCTAGCTCATGGCAGTAGAATGGGAGCCTCATTGGAGACTTGGTTAGATGAACCATGCTTAAAAAATGTCCTGTCACAGTAAGTATCTGAGGATGTAACTATATGATATGACAATTCTGGTGAGAAGTGAACTGCTGAAGTCATTTAGGAAGTTTCTGCTGGTCAACTGCTTGTTCCCATCCCTAGGCACTTCTCTTGAAGTTTATTTTTAACTCGGATTGGCTGCTGATTTGGGTTTACAATGTGAACTTTCATACAATTGTATTGACAACTGAGGGGTGGTGAGTTGTGAAGGTGGTGAGTGAGGGGAGAAAACCTATGAAACCACAACCTGTGTTTCCACACGCATCACTTGGTCTCTGAAAGCATGATTTTCCTTTATCCTCTGACTAAAATCGTTGTGTCCTGCCCCTCTCTGCAGGACACTGAAACCAGCTGGGAGTTCTTGCATATTTCTTTGATTATCCATGGCCTGTCTAAGGACATAAGTTGCTTTTGTGTAGTCTCGTCCCTGTTCCTTTTGGGTTCCTCGTCTCATGATGAAACATTCCTTCCCTCTAAGGCACCAAAGTCAAAAAGCAACAGAACTAGCAAACTCATTTTGCATTGCTGTAACCACTGCACACTTGAGGCAGTGAGCAGCAGCAGTGCTGTGTTTGGCTGCGAGAAAGGCCTTGCATCCTTGGGGGGTGGGGGTGAGTGTGCGTGCATGCATGTACACATCACAGAGTGCAGTAAGCGGCACCTCAGCTCATCCTCTGATGTCCTGAGACCCAATCTTGGGGCCAAGTGGTGACACAATCTCCAGAGCCATCACAGCACTCTTCAGGAAACTGGATGTTTTGAGGAGGCAGTAAGCAGGGTTGAGGAAGAGTCCTTACAGGATATCAGGTGTAAGTGAAAGAGAGAAGAGGATAGGAGAAGTGCTGTTTTTCCTTTAGTGGAAAAAGTGCTTAGCCTAGTGGTGCTAAGAAGTTAAAATTGTGGCTTCTGAGAGCATCTGAAGGATCACAGTGTACTGAGGCATCTCTAGAACCATAGGAATTCTTATGGTGGGACTGGCTTTGGTTGGGGAGAGAAGATTAATTACTAGGGAGCCCAGTACAGCTGAAGGATACTAACAAGAATATTTGTTAGATTCCAGTAGAGTTAGAAATCCAGCTTGAAGTTTTCTTTAGCATGCGGTACTATACCCTTGTGATGTCCAAGTACTTCTTGGATAAAATTAAATTGGTGTCTCATAGGCCATTATTGGATTTCAGTAGAGTTTTCTAGTCTTCTCTGAGCAGATCTTCTTTTAAACCGGGGGCTGGAGAATTATATAATTATGCTGCTATTAGTATTATGGTAGTTACAGTAAGAACAATCTGTTCAAGTGAAGGGTTTTATAATGGACTCTGAAGGTGTTCAGATGTTGGTATATTCTGGTGACTTCTGGAAGATCGGTCTTGAGACAGAACACCATCAACAAAGACTGCTTCATCTGCAGGTCCCATGTGCTCCATACTGAGGGTTAAGAGCTGCATCGGTACAGAGTATGTAGCTATCTTGCTGTGGATGGAGATGCAGCATCTAAAATAGCAAAGGCTTAGTCCACTGAAGAGCAGGCCAAGACACTTGAGAGAACAGTCAAAACAGTGAAAGCTCACAGAAAGTGTGGAGTCCAAAGGTACCGTGCCTCTAGGAGGTGAAGAGGTGGGCAGCCACAGTACTTAANAAAAAAAAAAAAAAAGCTGAGGTCTCTGCATTGCATCCATCTTAGTTTCTGTATGTAGCAGATCATAGCTGCTGGCTTGGAGCACTTCAGTTTCCAACAAGAGTGCATAGAAGAGGAGACACCTGTTTTTTCTTTCTGACCACAGATGATACTAGTCAGTTGAGGCATTGCTAGGCCTTGGACACAAGCCTGATGCTTGTGGTTGAAATGATGTATGCCATGTGTCCCCCTTCAGTGGGAAGGGGAAGGCAATGACTTGGTTTCTCAGTTGTGCTCTGGCCATCCTCACCTTGGCCTTGTGTAGATTCACCCTTCAGTTGTCTTTTTCTTCATCCAGCTTTCTTCCTGGCTTGATGACACCCATTGGTGAGTGGATGGCAGCTCTGGAAGTCAACGAGATGGTAATGGTCACATCTGGTTGAGATGAGTCACCTTATGTCTCTGCTTGCCTCCTTGCTGAAGGGAGGAGAAGATGCTTAAGACAGAGCCTATTCTCCCTTTGCCTGACCTTGCTTGAAGGGTAACTGTGCTGGATGGCTTGCTCCAGCTGGTTGTGCTGGCAGTGAGTCAGTGGCACCTTGTGGTCAATTGCCTCAAAGCTGCAAAGGAAATGCATAGCATGAGGTATTGCTGTTTTGCACTGGTGCTGTGGGCAGTAGCGTGTAACGAAGGTGGCGGAAGAATGTTGCATTCCATTCCTGAAATTTGGATGGAAGTTGATATGGACCTGCCTGTGTTCAAACCACCTTGTACTGTGACCCTGCCAGAACTTCCTGCTAACATCCTTGTAGCTTGCAGTTCCTGAAAATACCATGGCATCCTTCACATGAGAGAAATGCTAAGCCCTACCTATGTTCTGGTACATCCTGCTTCTCTCCACTTTCCCTACTGTCCAGCTTTGTAGGATAATCTTCTCTTCTTATCCTTAAGCAAAGCATAGTTCTGCTGTACTTGAGCTAATTACATTTCAGTTGTAAACAAATAGTAGTTTATATAGTTTCTTCTTACTTCTGTGGGTGTTTGCAGATCAAAAGTAATTTGAGATTTTGGAATGTTTTGAGATATTGTGACCTTGATGTATGATGTGATTCCTGTGCCCCATGAATGGAAGGTAGACCTAGCACTAAAGAAGTGAAGAGTCTGTTCATGTTTGTCTATAGCCAGAGCAGAGAGAGAGTTTGGCCCTCAGTGTGAAGTGGAGGCTGGAGGTCATGCTGGATTTTATTATGCTGTGTGGAAGTGATTCTAATTTGAGTTGTTGCATTGTGTTGAAATGTTTGAGTGATGAGCAAGTATGATACTGCATGGGTGTTAAGGGACAACTTCAGGCAGAGGAGATGGGCATCTCTGTACTGGGGGGGAAAACCAGAAGTTTCTGCTCTGATTTGTCCGGTACAAGCAGCATTTCACCTGTCACTACAGGAGAGATCCAGGGAGTCTCAAGTCCTGTGCCCTGTTGTGCATCCAGCAGCCTATTGCATGGCCTCTTGCCAGTGTCCTCCAGAAGAGAACATTAGGACTGGTGAATTGCCAGCTCTTAGCTGTGCATATCTTTCTCGCTGGCTTCTTGTAATCAGGATATGATTTCAGGATGGTATAAATCAACTGGTCATTTGATATAATGGCAAAGTAAAACTGTAACAGGTGCCTGGGGATAACTCATATGTGCACCACTTCTAGCTTTCTTCCTTCTTTGAAAATAATTCCCCTGCATGGTAGAGACGTATCTTCTTCAAGCAAGGAAATATCAAGGTGGTCCCTTACAAAGAGAAGCTTTCGTCTTCTCTTGCTGAGACTGAACATTGCTGAAGTTGTTTATAACTGCATGTTCCCTAAAGAGCTTTGTCTTAAAGGAGCTGACTGTCCATACACTTCCTGGCTTTTTCCTCCACTTGAATATTAAAGCTTTTTTTTTTTGGGCTGTTGTTTTTAACCTGACAGCAACTTGATCTCTCTCCCTGAGATCAGCTTCACTCTTTTCCTCTCCTCACTCAAAACTGTCATAAGGGAAATATCTCTTCTTGCTGTTTTCTGTGTTCCTGGTAACTGATGGCTGCTTTGTGACAGAGCAGCTGGGGTTCCTTATGACAAGCTGAGATATCTCCCTGACTGGTACCTCCTTTCTCATTTCAGCCACATATAAATGTTCTGGATGGGGAAGGTGGGTAATAACGTTTTCCTCCCCTGCTGGCCTTTGTCTCCAATTAGCCACCACTCAAAGACACATCTTTCACTGCAGTGCTGATCAGAGGAAATGGGAAGGGATACGTGACTGATGTTTTTTAGCATCTCAGCCCACCCAAGGGTGGATGAGCTCTCTCCACTCCCTGGCGGAGGAATCCCTGGCATGTGAGAATGGAGGTGGCTCCCAGGGAAGAGGTTTTGAAGAGGACACAGCTTTATTCTTTGTTTCTCCCCTTTTAGGAGGGGATAGGAAGTGGGTTCATGTTCCTACTCCCTAACAAAAGCAACTGAGCAGTGAAAATTGCCTCCTGGGAAATGTCGGCAGCAAAACAGCAGAGGGTACTGCAGGGCCAGCTTGCTTTGGCAGAGCTGCAGGGGAGGGCTGTGCGCACCAGCCCGGCTCTCCCAGACGCAGACTGCAGTAACAGGGAGACAACGCAGCCGTGCACGGGCTGAGTTCCGCTGGTGGATGAAGAGCTGCAGAGCCGTGTGCTGAGCCTGACAGATAGTGATGTATGCAAATGTCAAGTGAGGAAAATACGCTTTACTTCCCAAAAACGTGCGTCCTGCTATGTTGACATGGCACACCAGATCCCAGAAAGTGAAGCAGTTTGTTAAATGTCAGGAGCTACAACCTCTGTCTGGGAATTTCCCATGGTATGCAGAACATCACAGCCATCTGGGAAGAAGATGGAGACCTGCCGTGTTTGACTCCTTCAGCACTTGTCCTCTGCGCTGGGCCAGCCCAGAGGATGCTGGCTGCCATGCATTTGCGTGTCCCGTAGGAACTGGAGTGAAGCCAGCACTACCTGGCAGCCACTGGGATTGCTTTACTGGAGCAGGCCTGCCCTTCATCTTGCCTGAGCCTCAGCAACCTGATGTCTGGAGGTAAAGCCTCGGAGAAAGCACAGGACACCTGATCGGAGAGAGCTGCGCTAATGTACCAGCAAGGGATGTCTTCTCCTAGCAGCCTCTGCTCACTTAGTATTTTCAGATTCCTTGTGCTCTTCTCTTCCCCATCCTCGGGACAGCAAAAACTGGTGATGTGCAAGGAAGAGGCGCTGGATACTCCTTGACTATTAGTGATCTCACTGCTCCAGAAATATATTAACTGAGCCTTAAAAAAAAAAAAAAATACCCTGGGCACAATGAGATGCTCCCAGGGGTGTCTGCAGCCTCTTGTTTTGCCCCCATGAAGAATGCCTGACAGCGAGCACAAGATTGTCCTTTACAGCTTTGAACAAGGGAACAGTCCGGCCTTCCATGGCCAGGCCACCACAGAGGTGGCCTCCAGTGAGCCAGGCCATGGCTGGGCTGTGGCGGGTGGGTGTGGAAAGTGATGATCTGCCCTGGCAGGATCCTTGAGGAGAGGCGCCATTTCCTCCTCCTGCCTCAGGCCTGACAAAATGGCTTCCCAGGGTGCACAAAGCCAGGACACTGCCCTTCTACCAACTGCCCTGTGTTGTGTCGAAATATATCGAAAGCCATAACGAACATTAAGAAATAGCAATGCTGCCACTCTTCCAGTGGCTTCAGGCTTGCAGTCCCCCTTTTCACACTGAAATAACCCTGTCAACGTGGAAGTCCTCGTGCCACTGCCTAAACACAGGAGACGGTGTCCGCGAGTGGCCTTTTTTCGCTAAAAAGGCAACCGTGAGGCATCTAGAAATACTTGCTGCTGAGCTGAAAGGTATCAATATGGACAACCCCTCTATCAAAGTCCATGTTGGAGCCCTCAGTCGGGAGCCAGATATGTTTTCCTTTGGGCAGTTGCCACCTGTCTAACTAATTTATGGCTTTTCACTTCAGCATTAAATTCTCCCCGAGTTAATCAGTAAACGTGCCTTGCCATATTGCACTCGCTCCCCTCGCGTGCGGTAGGAGCGGGCCAGGCGCTTCTCCCCTCCATTCCCACCCAGGACGTGCGTGGGCTGTGGGGAGCCCTGGAGTGGGGAAGGGGAGCACCCTGGCGTGGGGCCGGGTGCTTGGTCTGCCTCTGGGTGCCACGCAGGGTTTATAAGTGATGGCGTGGGATGCAGCATACCCGTCGTGGGGACCTTCAGCCCGGGGAGGAGGCGCTGAGGTGTAAGCGTGGGCACGGCACTGTGGTGGGGAGCTGCTATGGGGGAGCACGGCACATTGAGGGAGAGCTGGTGGGTTTCCCAGGTATGGAGGGAGCTCTGCCTGCCTCTGCACGGGGAGTTTCATGCTTTCGAAGGGAGAGGCAGCCTCTGTCTTGCGAAGGGCATTTAGGTCACCTTGTTTCTCTGTCTGTCTTTGCCCCAACCTTCCCTAAACAGCAGAATGCAAATGCCTTTTCTTGTTCTCCTTGGTGAAGTGTTGAGTGTGGTTGGGTTTTTTCTTTCTTTTTTTCTTTTTTTCCTCCTTTTTCTGGATTGTAGTCTTCAATCACTTTCCAGCCTGACAGCAGCTCCTCTCCCGGCATAGGCTGGAGGAGGGGAGGTGGTGTAGGGAGAGGATGAAGGTTGTATTTCTTGTTGTTTGGAGGAAAGGGCTGAGCACCGCTGGCTTCTTGCTGGCCTGACATGGATCCATCATGACAGCACTGTATTTACCAGCAGAGACAGCTAGGTGTTTTTTTTTTATAGCCACCTTGATCCAGATGCAGAAAAACTCACCATCTGGTTCACAGAAAATGAAGAGCAAAGGGAGACATCTGGAGACATAGTGGACTTGAGAAGGAGGGGAGGAGAGTAAAAAGTACAAAATCTTAATTTTTTTTTTTCCTCCCTGTTCCTCATACGGACTCGGCTAGCATTTCCTAGGAGCAAGGATTTTTTTAGGGTGTGTGTTGTGAGCAAACATTAGAAAGATCTGGGGAGCGTAGGTGTTTTCCTGGCCTCAGCAGCCTGGCTAATGATCTTAGTCCCTTAAGGCTGCCTCTCTAATGCTGGCTGGGTTTCAACTGCATACCCTCTACTCTCTCTCATCCCTCTTGCTCTCTGCTCTCTTCATCTTCCCCTGACCCTCTGGTGATTCAAGGCCTGAGAAGGCCTACGTTTGTTTCCGTCAATGAATGGGGACAAATCTGCCAAGTGTGGTGAGTTCACTATATTGTGAATTCCTGTTATTCTGGATTTTCCGTCTTTCTACCCCATCGCCAGCACCTTTCCTGCCTTTGTGAGATTATAAGACTGTAACTGATCTAGAAAAGGCTCGGCTTGGTGTAATCCAACCAAGGCAGCAGGCCCTCTGACGATGGTGGAGGGTGGGGGGAATTATTTCGGATTCAAGACTTGAAAGATGCATGCTGAATTTCCTGCTTTCTGGCACCCCCAATCTGTTGTCCTACTAACGGTAAACTTTTTGCACCCCAGTAACTACTGACCATGACTTTCCTTCTCATGGCTTTTCCACAGGATGAAGATGAGACGCCATAAGCTCTTTCTGACTCTCTGCATGGCTGGTCTCTGCCTCATCTCCTTCTTGCACTTCCTGAAGGCCCTTTCCTATGTCACCTTCCCCCGGGACCTGGCTTCACTTAGTCCCAACCTTGTCTCCAGCTTCTTCTGGAACAATGCCCCCGTCACACCGCAGGTTAGCCCTGAGCCAGGGGGTGCAGAGTTCCTCCGCACACCCCTGTACTCCCACTCGCCCTTGCTCCAGCCCCTGCCTCCCAGCAGAGCCAGCGAAGAGCTGCACAAAGCCGACTTTGTGCTGCCAGAAGACACGACAGAATATTTT
This sequence comes from Anseranas semipalmata, assembly GCA_013399115.1. Classification (NCBI taxonomy): domain Eukaryota; kingdom Metazoa; phylum Chordata; class Aves; order Anseriformes; family Anseranatidae; genus Anseranas; species Anseranas semipalmata. The sequence goes on along the minus strand of VXAA01003297.1, from coordinate 487,024 downwards.
GTCCGTACCAAAGCCGGCGGCGTCTGCTTTAAACCAGGCACCAAGGTGTTGGAAAAGCCACCCGCGGGAGGGCGGCCGGAGGAGCGAGCGGATGGCGTGGCCTCGGGGCGGCCCGCTCGCAAGCCACTAAGTGCCCAGGCCAAGCGGCGCAAGTGGGTGGAGTGCGTGTGCTTGCCGGGCTGGCACGGCCCCAGCTGCGGGGTTCCCACCGTGGTCCAGTACTCCAACCTGCCCACCAAGGACCGCCTTGTGCCGCGGGAGATCCCCCGGCGGGTCATCAACGCTATCAACATCAACCATGAGTTTGACCTGCTGGACGTCCGCTTCCACGAGCTGGGAGACGTCGTGGATGTCTTTGTGGTGTGCGAGTCGAACTTCACAGCCTACGGAGAGCCGCGGCCCCTCAAGTTCCGCGAGATGCTCCTCAACGGCTCCTATGACTACATCCGCCACAAGGTGCTCTACGTCTTCCTGGACCACTTCCCCGCCGGCGGCCGCCAGGACGGCTGGATCGCTGATGATTACCTGCGCACCTTTCTCACCCGGGATGGCGTCTCTCGCCTCCGCAACCTGCGCCCGGATGATGTCTTCATCATCGATGATGCTGATGAGATCCCGGCCCGTGATGGCGTCCTCTTCCTCAAGCTCTATGATGGCTGGACGGAGCCCTTTGCCTTTCACATGCGCAAGTCGCTCTACGGCTTCTTCTGGAAGCAACCAGGCACCTTGGAGGTGGTCTCAGGCTGCACTATGGGGATGCTGCAGGCTGTCTACGCTACCGACGGCATCCGTCTGCGGCGCCGTGAATACTACACCATGCCTGGATTTCGGCAGTATGAGAACAGCACAGGACACATCCTGGTGCAGTGGTCGCTGGGCAGCCCCCTCCACTTTGCTGGCTGGCACTGCTCCTGGTGTTTCACCCCAGAGGGGATCTACTTCAAACTGGTGTCAGCCCAGAATGGGGACTTCCCCCGCTGGGGTGACTACGAGGATAAACGAGACCTCAATTATATCCGGGAGCTGATCCGGACTGGTGGCTGGTTCGACGGTACTACGCAGGAGTATCCCCCTGCTGACCCCAAGGAGCACATGTATGCTCCCAAGTATCTGCTCAAGAACTACCAGCGGTTCCACTACTTGCTGGAGAACCCGTACCGAAAAGCGGAGGGGGCTGGGTGAGACCACTGGGACTCGCATGGGAAATCAGAACTTTTACAACAAAGGGAAAGAGTCGGGTGTTTTTGTCTGTTCTTT
>VXAA01003297.1:473723-485743 GCA_013399115.1 Anseranas semipalmata | reverse complement strand
TTTTTTTTTTTTTTATTCCAGGTGGGGTTTGCCATTTCTCCATGGTCTCTGCCCTCCCTTCCTCCCTTTTCTTCTTTCTGGGATAATGCCTGGGGGCACAAATTCCCCAGTCAGCTGAAGGGAGGCCTGGGCAGGAGGAGGGGAGAGGTGCGGGACCTACTCTGGCAGTAGCGTAAAGGCTTCCCTGTGTCCCCTGGACCCTTCCTGCTGGCTGGAGAGAATCTCTGTATCCAGCTGGTGGGTTTTCCTCTGGGGGAGGCTGGGAGGGTCCCCTGGGGAGAGAGGGCAGCTGTTCCCATCCACCCTCGTTTGTTGTGGATCGGAGCAAGCACAGATGTGAGCCTGGACTATTCAGTGAGCGTGTGAGTCAGCAGGCACAAACCGATGCGAGTGGTCACGTGTGCAGATGTGTGTCACAGGCATTTTTTGGATGAGTGAATGTGCAAAAGCATCTCAGTATGCATTTATTTTTTTATATACCTCTATATTCCAAGTATTTGGGGGAAGGTAAATCCTTTGCTTCCAAGGTGTTCTCCCCAATACACAGCCTTCTCCCACAAACTTAATGCATCTGTCCTGGGCTGTGTCTTGGCCTGATGCTCTACCAGTCCTGGAGCAGGCAGATAGGAAGCAGAGGAGAAAGATGTTTGGTTTTTTTTGTTTTTTGTTTTTTTAAACTCCTTTTTCACCCCTGCCCACTCAACACTGCACTGGCTTGGCCTATGGGAGCTGAAGCACCTTCCCTGCAGTATGTGCTTCTTTCGGGGCTGGGATAAGCTGCAGGGGACTAAATCAGATGGTGGGAGTGTATGTTTACAAGTGCATGGTTTCCTATGTGCATGAGTGCTAACATGCATGGTTTTGGTATGCACGTGGGCGTTTGTTTGACCAGTACTGGGAGGGAAGGGGGCATAGTTGGGCTTGGGTGTGTATGTTTTCAGGAAATGGTGGGATCCATAAACTGTGATCTGTCTTGGCATGGATGACATTTTGGGGAATGCACAGGAGAGGGTCGGGGAGAGCATCGGCTCCACATAGCAGAGTGTGACACGTGGAACTGTTGCGTGCCTCTCCGGCTGCCTCTGCAGCCTGCTGCAGGGCTGCTGTTTACACGTGCTGGCTATTCCTTCTTGCCATGGGGGAAAGGAAGGGAGAAGGGCAAAGCTCTGAGTCAGCAATGGGTGTTGTGGGGAAACACAAAGCATGTCAAGGCATGGGACCCATCTGACTGCTCTTAAGGTGTGAGGGATCTCATGGAGAAAAGGGGCCATGGGTAGACTCCCCTTGGGGCCAAAAGACTGTTCTGGGGAAATCACGCAATCCAGAGAGTATGGGCAGCCCACGCTTGCAGCCTGGGCTGTGCAAATGAGACCATGCGGAGGAGAGGGGATGTAGGATGATGCTACTTGCAGCTGGTGGGCCAATGTCCACTTGGAGTTCTCCACTGATGGGTACTGAGGATCTGTCCTGTTGCTGTTATTGGATCAATTTAGCTTGTTGAGGAGGCAGATTGGTGTTTCCACCCTTACCACCCTTCCTTAGCAGATGGCTTGACATGGTGCCCAGAGCCTGGGCTGTGGTGGGAAGAGGGTGAAAAACATGAACGTGCTCTGTTAGCCTTACAGTGGAAATATTGGCTCATCTTCCAAGGAAAGAAGTGAGGATCATGTGGAGGAGGAAAATGTTGTCATAAGGAAGAGTGACCCTGACATCAGGCCAGCTGTGCTGAAGCAGGAGGGTTTCCATTGCCATTAATTCACTCCATCAGGGCTCCATATCCCTGTGTTGTCCAGCCTGTTCCGTCCCTTGTGCTTAATTCCTTAGTATCTCTCTCTCCCTCCTATTCCCTTCTCTAGAGAAGGGACAAACATCTACAAAAATAACTTGATTCCCCAAGAAGACTGAGATTGGAACAGAAAGATGATGAGCATCTTTTTCTAATCAAACTGAGGTAGAGTTCATCTTAGTTCCTTCCACATCTCATGTGCCATAATGCCTGCTTAGAAGAACTGAGGGACCGTGTTTTTGTCTGCTTGTTTTTTAATGTCACTGTTCTCACTTCTGGTGTGTGTTCCCCACCGGGAGAAAAGTCCCCTTGAGAACTGAGCAGAAGGAGAAGGTTCAGTAGGCAGAAAGCTCTCCCCCAGAGAGAAACTGTGGCTCAGCCGAGTTCAGGCTTGTTGATGCAGCAGGAGGGAGTCTTGCCACAGTCATGGGGACCTTGTGCCAAATGGCTGTGCGGCGGTCTTGGGCACGGGGAGTTTATAGAGGAATCGGGGCCCTGCTGAGAAATGAGGAGCCGTGTCTGGCAAGATTAGAGCAGTAACGCTGAGGCTGCTGCGTGAGGGGAACGTGTTTTCCCCAGGGGCAGCTGGAGGAGAGCCCGGTGTGTTAGCACACGGGATTCAGTAGCAGTAACTGGAAAAGTATGAAGGGAAGAAGCTATTCCTCATTTTCAGTCTTGGAAGGGAGCCTGAGACCTACTTTCAGGCTTTGCCTTACCTCAGTGACAGCAACACAAGTCCCATGCTGGGCCTTCCTGAAGACAAGAGGGAAGGAGAAGTCAGTCTCTGCATGGGTGCTTTGGGAGCACCAGAGTGCCATAAAGCAGGGGCTGAAGCACATGCATGCTGGAGCTGCACCTCCTTATCTTCTACAGTGGGAGCAGCCTCTCCCTTGGTACCAGCCCTTCCTGTGCATGGACTTCCTTGGGGGTTTTTTAGTGCATTGCAAGTCACGTTTTCATCACTGGGGTAAGGCCCTTGTCTCTTAGGAGCTTCAGATAAGCCCACAGCTGCAATATCTGGATCTCCTATTTCCGAAGTACAGCCTGTTCCCTTCCCTCCCCTCTCCTCCGCTATTTGCTCCATCGTTCCCCTCCTCTCCCTTCTGCCCCGCCGGGCAGGAAGAGAAGTCCTGCTGGAGAGGGGTGAGAGCAGCACTGGGGCTCTTCTGCGTGTCTCTGGCCCTGTGCACCTCCTGGACTTCTTCACTTCCTTATTCTTAGGAAATTAAATTTAAAACAGGCTTCTGTTGTGGTGGGAGGAAGGGACTTTACAGCTGAAATGCATTCTTTTTTTTTTTTTTTTCTTTCTCAAGAATCGTTTAAACATTTTTTTGATTCAAGGCCAACCCAGTTAATGTTTCTGTTGTTTCTGTAAACCCTATGTTTATTATCCTGAGGGAGCTAGAATGCTTGTCATTAAAAATCTTCCATCGCCTCCCTTGAGGGACGGGGCCTAGCAAGCTGACTTTTGCACAGCAATTTCCCAAGGTGGTGGCTTGCCCTCCGCGCAACCTTGCCGGGAGCGGCTCTCCATGGCCGGTGCGCGGGGCAGCCGCCGAGTCTGAACCAGGCGCTCAAGTCTGAGAAGGGAAGGACTAAAAAATCCCGTCCTGCCTTGGAGCTGGTTGTCGCAGCCATGAGCAGCGAAGCCACGAACCCACTGCCTCTCTAGGACCAAAGTCGTCCAGTGACTTACCAGCCTTTCCCTGCAGCCCTCTTCAGCTGTGTGCTTTTTCTTCCCCAAAACCTTTCCACCTTCAAATGAGTTGGTGTAAGGGAGGGCCAGGTAGTAGATGAAGCAGCTGGTGGCATCCCTACACTTTGCACTTCTTTCTGCCCAGCTCTGTTCTTCACTTCCTTTGTGCCTCTCACCTAAAAAAAAAAAGAAAAAAGGGGGGGGGGGCTATGCCCATGCGTGGCTTTGGGGTGGGGGGCTTTTCTTCCTCCTTCCTCCCAAGGGAAAGGGAGGACATGGGCTTTGGAGGATGTGCACCTGGTGAGCTCACTAAGGCAGGTCGGCTGCCTCTGCCCCTCCGGAGGAGTGGGGCAATGCAGTACCCAGCAAGGGATGGGCAAGAAGAAGTGAGGTGGTTTTGTGCCTGCGTGGTGGGTATGAAGGACGACACGCTCAAGTCCACTCTCGCTGTGGCTTTCTCTGATCCCTGTGTCCTGCTGAGGTGTTTGCTGTTGTGCAGCCTGTTCTTCGTGCCTCTGTGGCAGATAAACGAAGGGGACCTTGTGGCCTCCAGGTAATGTACAAGTCAGGGTGGGGGGAGAGCGTCAGCGCAGAACGGGTATTGGTTCCCCCAGTGACTCTTTTTGGCGTGTCCTTGTGGGACAGCGGTGTCTTTTCCCCTCCCGAATGTCCCCTGGGCTCTGTCCCTGTCCCCCTGCTCCTGCCAGCAATCTCTGTGGCTGCTATGCCTCTGCACTGTGAAGACACATGTCTGGAGTCACTCCTGGCCCTGTTAGTGAACACTGGTGGTGAAGAGGGAAGGGATGGCTCGTCCTGCCTGACCTCAAGCCTTGGTGGAAAAGGAGGGAAGTGAGGGGTAGAATGGATCCTGAATCCCTCCATTGCTGTGTTTCCCCCACCCACCAAAAAAAAATCCCTTCTGATTTCTGGGACATTGGACAAACTTGCTCTTATTATGGAAAGAGAGGGGGAGCTGGAGGTAAGGGGTTTTCAGGAGGGGCTTGAATCCAGCACCAAGAAAGGAGAGCTGTTTCTGATGCAATACACTGACATTTAAGGCTTTGGGGACTATAGATAATGGCTTAAAAAGGGAACTGAAATACTCTGAAACTGAGAATTCAAACCACTGTTGTTTTTTTTCCTTCCTGTGAGGAGGATGATGCAGTATCATCCTGAAGGTGGCCCAGCAGCACTCCTGAGGCTGGGGTCCACCTGGACCTACTGGTGGTGTTGCCACTGGGGTGGCCCCAGAACACCCTGTTTTGGCAAAAGAATGCGTNCTTTCCCCTCCTTCAGTTCGCAGCTGTATGAATAATCCCTTTTGGGTTGTGCTGCCTGAGGAAAAAAAAAAAAGTGAAAAAAAAGAGCATCTGCAAAGCTCCTTTCCACCCTGTAATTTATAAACAGCAAGTAATAATGAACTTTTTGTAAGGATAAATCAAATGTACATTCTGAAATCATTTTCTCTGTAAATGGTTGGATTTCATTTCACCCTTAAAGGGATGCTTAAAAGGAGGAGATAATAAAAATTAAAAAAAAAAAAAAAGTATGAAAGGAAACGAAGGTGTGTGTGGCAGCTTTTATTTCTGATTGCCTGGCAGAGGGGCTGCTGGAAAATGGCGTGAGGGAGGTTGCTGCTTCCCGCTTTGGTGGGACCGTGGTTGTGAGGAGGGAGACTGAGGAGGAGCCCAGCTGCTTTGGGGAATGACTCCTGAACTTGTGTGCCCAAGCCAGGCCTGTTCTGCACGTTGGGTGAGTACGAGTGCATACAGGGACACGAGTGGGGGAATCCCAGGAGAGCTGGTGGCTGTGAACGCCAGTGTCACCACTCACAAAATGTCACCACTCACAAAATGGTCCCTCACCACTGTCTCCTCTCCTGTTGCATCCACTCTTTCAAATGAAGCCATGGAAACCCTGGAGTCCCAGCCGAAACCTCCCCACTGCAGCAATGTCTCTCTGGTGGCTGACTTTCTGCACGGTGTCTGAGAGAACATGACCTCCTTGTTTTAGCTTATTTTTAAACCCATCTAATGTAATTTTGGCTGTTCCCATTACTCTGCATCAAAGCCCGGTCCTGCCCTGAATCCTCCTGAGCATCTGGCCTCAGCAGTGTCTTTGGCAAGGGCTGTTCACAAGCTCATGTGCAATCTACAGCTACTTCATGGTTTTGTGTGTTTTTAAGTGCCTTGTGCTTCAGGTTCATTCCTGGTCCCATTTAGAAATAGCAACAATAAACATTATAGGCTAGTTTCCTTATAATCCTTAGATTGAGCCCATTCCCTCTTCTTTCTGTCTTCCACAGCAGTCTGATGCTTTCAATTTCCCCCTTCTGGGAGGCTTTCCAGCAAACTAGAGTTTTGTTGTCTATAAGTAATGCCTTTCTGCTGCTTCTGCCCCCTCCCCCCCTTTCTGGTGCAAAGAGCCGAGCCTGAAATGAACATGCTACTCAAAATTCACAAGTAAAATTTTCTATGAAGAATTTTTAGCATTCTTACTGATGGCTGTATTTGTGCACCCTAATAGGGAATAATCTAAAAATAGATGATCACCGAAATGTCTGTGAACTTGCAGTTTCTCAAAAGGGGAAGATAAGCCTGCAAGCTTGGGCCAGTGGCAATGTAGCGAGACAGTTTAAGAAATGAGAGTTGACTTGGTCAAAGGTTCTCACTCTATTCTTCTTGCCTCCAGTACAAAATCTTTTACTGACATTTATATTATTTTAAGAAGCAATGTAAATGGCATTTCTTCAGTTTCTTACAAGGTTTTAAAAGAAGGCATTGACAGAAATCAAGACCTTTCTCCCCAGAAAGCACCAGTTTCTGCCATGTGAGCTGAAAGAGCCTCCGTGAGCAAGGGATTAACTCTTCCATGAACCGGTCCGTGCTGGGGACCCTCGTTTGCAGGAGCAGCACTGACGATCGGCCAAGCATGGGTCATGTGGCTCCACCACGAGCTTGTACACCCTCTTACAGATTCAGCCCCTGCATCCCTCAAGACATATGGAAATGGATTTTGGTACATGCAGCGTGCATCCTGGATATGGATACACAGCCTTAAGTGCTGTATTGAACCAGGAACGTGCTGAGCACGTGACGCTGAGCAAGCCCCGTGTGTTTTGCAGAATTGCAGTGCCCTGACAGGCGTTGTACGGGGAGATGCACCCTGGAGGGGCTCTGGCGTTATCTGCCTGGAAATGAGCTGCTCCCCAGATTTCCGCTGCATGTCAGGGATGCCCGGTGCCTACGGCGGGCGCTGCACAGTGCTGCTCGGTGGGGAAGCAGGCTGCGGCAGACCCTCTGTCTGGCTGCCTCCCGATCGATGCCTGCAGCAGAGGTTTGCTGATCGGGGGGACAGATGAGCTGTTTCCAAACACCGGGGTGCTTAGAAACAAAATGACTTCAGTATAAACTTACCGCATCATTTAAAGAGGTGGAAAGGGGATACCAGTGCCTGGCTCGCAGGCTGTTTGTTTTTGTTGCTTGGATACATTTGTTCCCTGTGTAAGTGCAAAGCTTAATACGCTGTTTAACAGGGACAGTTAATTTTTAATTATTAGTCTGCTTTTTTTCTACATCTTGCTGCTGTAGCGGCTCAGCTGGGGCCTCAGCTGGGTCTCAGCAGCCAGCCCCGGCCAGTGCTCCCAGCAAGCGGCTCCGTGCCTACGTGCCCCCAGCTGCAGGTGCCAGCTGCCCTGCTTTCCAGAGCACCCCAGCAAAGAGGATTTGGCAAAAGGGAGCCGTACGCTTGCTCCCGGCGCTGGTACGTGTTTCTGTGGCTCACCGACACACTCGCACTCTGGCTGCAGCAAACCTTCACCCGGAGCAAGCTTCGTAGGGCTTTGCTCTGTCGCTGCAAAACAGCCTCCGAGGAGCTGAGCAAAACTGTCCCGTCCCGAGAAAGGGCTCCAGGTCCCTGAAGCGAGAGGCTGAGACGAGGGATGCAAGCCGCTGGCGCTGGGGAGAGGAGCCTGGCTGGGGGCCAGGCTGCCACAAGCTTCGCCCTTGTGGCATCTGCAGGGAGAAGCACGTCAGTGAAAGGGGAGAGGATCAGCCCCTTCCAGCTAATGTTTGTGCCATTACTGTAAGCATCTCTGAGAACTCCAAACACAGACGTTTACTTGGAATTGAGGAAAATTTGGCAATCTTGACATTTTGAATATTTCTGGATGTGTTTTTTTTTTTTTTGTAAGCAGTGAAGAGAGAGAAAATTGTCCTTACTATTGTTTGAAATACATTATAGTTACGTAAAAACACAAATCTTTCAAGGCTATATCTCTCCTCACCCTGCCAAATAAAATAAAAAATAAAAACCCATTGTTTTACTCTTGCTTATGTTTCCTGTGCCTTATGGCTTGAACCATGAATCCCTTGGCTGAAATCCATCCCAGTAATGATTTAACTTGGGAGCCACACTTCACCTTTCTAAAAATAAGGAAAACTGAGAAGAAGAGCAACTAAGCTGTGTCAAATAAAGATATAAAATGACTTATCCAGGATCTCGAATTAAAGAAACTATATTGCTTAGAGAATGCATAAAATCAAACATTATAAGCCTGCCTCTATGCAGCAAGCTCTTTCCTGGCATTTTAGCCCTATTCTACAGTCTGGACCTTTTCCAAAGAGAGAGCAACAAATCATCAGTCATATCTTTTTTTCCCCAGACACTTACTAAGAACCAGGCACACATGCAAAAATAAAGGAATGTAGAAAACATCCACCCACTTCTGTTTGATTGTCAGTGTTTTTAAAGCACTTGGCTCAAACTGTTGCCTGGGACTGGACGTCAAACTACTGCAAAACCCAAACCAGACAAATGTCCCTAAATGGGAGAGAAATAAATCTAACTAAGGACCTGTGAGTTAATGGGACAGAACGTGCAATAGGTGCCTTCACTTAGAAAAAGGAGAGAAGCAGCACGAAATGGCAGCACTGCCCTTCTCAGGCTGTACACACATTGGGGGGTCCGGGGCAGGCCAGGCCCCCCTTAGCTGAGCCCAAACCCCACACTCATGCTGGGAGGACCTCACTGCGGCATGCAGCAGGCGGAAGGGTGCAGAAAGGCTGGGGTCAGCGTGTGCGGCCCTGCTCGGGGGTCGGTGCCACCGGCTGCAAGATCTCTGCAGACACAGCCAGCGCAGAGAGCCCACAAGGCTGTCAGACCAAAGCAAAATTGCACAGATAAAAGCGCTCATAAAAGCAGGGTCTCTGAATGGCTCCGGAAACCTGCTGCAGCACACAGCTGGTGCATGGCAAAATAATTGGGGGAAAAAATCGTGCTAGCCAGGGAATTAAAAAAAGTCCCAAACCAACCCAACCGTGGGGAAATTCGGCGGAAGAAACACAAGTCGTGCTGAGCTTAGAACAAAGGTATGCATGGACCGATTGTAAAAATACTACAGCAGCATTTTTAACTTGTTAGGTAATAAACCCGAGCCTCCTCAGCGACCATTGGTGCAGACCCTTGGAGCGGTGGCAGCTCGGTCGCTGCCTGCGTGCGAGTGTGTACAGCCCCCCTGGGCTCTAGGGCCGGAGGTTGAGAACCTGAAAAGCTCCACTTCGGAAGCAGCTGGGCTGTGAACTTTTCCTGTCTTCCTCCTGGCAAAAACATACCCCCAGCATTCCTCCCCGGAGCGGCTGGTTGCTCTGTCAAACTGTGACTAAAGTCTGAGTCTGGGCTGTACATCAGGAATGTGCCTTGAAAGGTGACAGCGAGGTACTGGCAGTCTCTTCCCTCAGCACCTGGGTTCCTTCTCGGCTGTGTTTGTTCAACATCAAAGCTGCCGGGTTTGGTGGAACGAAGCTATCCGCGCCAGCCTCAGCCATCCTCCACTCCTGGCACATCACAGGAGCAGGAGTGAGATATTATTTCTGCTGTGTTATCAACAGGTTCCCAGTTTTTTGCTTTTTATTTTTTTGTTTCGTTTTGTTTTTCCCTCCACCAAATTCCAGTCCACCAGACTGCAGAAAATCATTCAAATGCAGAGCGATGCAAAGCATCCATTTAGGGCCTGATGTGGCACAAATGCCATTATTGCTTGCAATTGCTCAAGTAAAGTAAAGAACTAGGGGTACAATAAAAAAGAGAACTGTTGAACTGGTTGAAGGTCCCTTTATAAGACGATATGAAGGATATTACGCCCAAGCTCAGATGTCCTTGGCAGGTCACTACCCATCTTCCCTCGTGTATTTTGGGATTGCTTTCTGGCTCCCATAAGAGGCCAGCCTTCTGTTTCCAAGTGCAGTTTTATCCTGGGAAGAAAACCCCACCCTGCAGACCCCCCTGCAGGATGCCGTTTGCCACTCCATGGGTGCCGCTCACTGCCTTGCTCCCAGCCGGGGCACACAGCGTGAGCGGGAGGACCGGTTGCAAGCATGAGAAGAGATGCCTGGGGGGGGCCAGGGGGAGATAGCTGTGCCTTACGCCCAGGTAACAACATGGGTTATTGCGCCCTGTAACCTGTGCTGCCTTTGATATATCACAAGCTCACTTAGTCATTTGGGAAAACAAAGGTCGTTATTGTTCTCTGGGCATACAGAGAAGGTGTGCTCCCCCCTCTCTGCCTGCCATAAAGGGAGTAAATCTCCTTTATTGCACAAATGCAGGCTGGAGGCATGGGGCCCCCAGCCCGCTGTGGGGCGCCCCACATTCCTGGCGGGTCCATAGGGAGAGGAAGGGCAGAAAGGGTGTCCCAGGCAGTCGTCAAGTGGCTTTGCAGGCAGGGGGACAGCACATCCATCGGGGCAGCACAATGCAGGGGGGGTGCATGCGGTGGGGTCAGCAGAGGAGCCGGGTTGGGAAGCGCCGCGGGGGATGTTCTTCACCGTCTGCAAGCAGAGTTCAAGTTCACAACCCCAGCGCGTTGTCAGCGGTCCAGCGCTTGCACGGCGGAGGGGAAAGCGATGCCTGCGGGTCGCTCCTGCCTTTGCACTTGCCCCTGTCTTTGCAAGACCAAAGGTGCATGGTGGACGAGGTGCGGGCACGGGGAGCGTGCAGCAGGCAGCGGGCCCCGCTCCAGCGAGGAGCTGGGGGGCACGGCGAGCCCCGGGGTGCTGGGGCGGCTGGGAGGCAGGCTGAGCGGCGTGGCCGGAGGAGTTCACAATGCATGCACGCAGCTGTTGGCAACGGGCCCAGGAGCTGGCGAGTGGCCCGGGGGAAAAAAACCAGAACAAAACACTAAAACAGGCGCAACCGAAGGGGGCCAGGCTGGGGAGGGGTGCTTATGGAGGCCCGTAGTCCTTAGCTCCCACGCCAGGAAGGCACGGAAAGCCCCCCCAAAATTGGCCTTACCTAGGGAGGTCAGAGCATTTTGCATATCCCAAGCAACTCAAAGCAAGGAGCCGGTAGCTCGGGGGAAGGAGGTCTTACACTCCTGTGCCATGGTCACACCCCGCTGCTCACCTTCGCACAGCCTGATGCCGTTTGTACTGCATCAGGGGTATGCTGCACGTGAATGCTTTGATCCAGACTTGGGAGTTTCAAGGACTGGACTTATCAGCGCTCCTGTCCAGAGGCTACAGAGCCCTGCTGTGAGGAGCAAAGTATTTCTGTGGATCAACAACCCAAGGAGGAGACGGGAAGCTGAGAGGAGAGTTCAAAGACCAATTTTCATTCTGGTAGAAGGTTAAGGGTAGGGAATACAAATGCTACCTCCAAGGTCCCGGATAGCTCAGTGTATGAACGGATGATCTGGAAACAAAGATGAACAATATACTAAAAATTTTTAAGAGATGACTCAAAGCTATAGACTCTTGAAAAGATCAGAAAGGACTGTAAGTAAAATGCAAATGTGGCAAATGGGCAACAACATGCATTTGCCAAGGTTTAACTTGGCACATGCCAAGTAAGAAAAAATAAACAAAAAAAATGCATGCAAAAATTATAAATCTCCAGATTGTCTCTAGCAACTTGGGAAAGGGTCTGAATGTCACACAAACCCTGGCTCTGTGAGTGGATGCAGGTTAAAAAAAAAAAAAAGAAAAAAAGCACACACAAAATATTAGCATGCAGGAGGAAGAAGGGGAGAATAATATTCAAAATATGATAATGCTGTTATGTAAATCAGTAGCGTGGCCTCTCTGGGAATACTGTCTGCAGTTCAAGTAAGCCTTTCTCGGAAAGGGCTGATTAGGGGCATGGCGAACTCTCTCACAAAGGGAGATTGAAACGATTGGGGTTGTTTATCTCGGAAAGGAAATGAACAAGGGGAGATTAGAACGGAGCGAGCCAGTCCGGAGCTTCTGGTTTTCTTCCTGCTGAATCCTATCACTATCAGATCTGGTGTCACCGAGAACTGTGTGAAGCGATGTGGCTGTCCTCCGTCACACACGGCTCGTTCTTTCTCCCCCCCAGGGGAGGCATGGCACATGTAGTTACGTTTTATATTTTGGTAGGCTCTGGGGAGAAGATGGCTCGGGAGGAATCATTAATCCCCAGAGTCGGTTCGTAGCAGCGAAGGCAAGGATGGGAAAGGGGGATTTGCGCCGGGACAGGGCTCCTGGTTTTGGCAGGCTCCTTCCACCTCCTCGGGCACGCCGA
>VXAA01003297.1:444760-473318 GCA_013399115.1 Anseranas semipalmata | reverse complement strand
TCCCTGGCGGGGCGGCGGTGTGTGTGGCAGCGAGCCCGCGGCGGGAGGGGGCGGCCGGCGCGTTCCTCCGGGGAAGGGAGAAGCTGGCTCCAGCCCCGCGTTCTCCGCCGTTCTCTAGGTCGCCCGGCCGTTCCCCATGGCAGCGTGGTCCCGGGAGGCCGTCCTGTCCCTCTACCGGGCCCTGCTGCGCCGGGGCCAGAGGCTGCGCTACACCGACCGGGATTTCTACCTGGCTTCCGTCCGCCGCGAGTTCCGCAGGAACCAGGGGCTGCAGCGGCTGGAGGACAAGGAGAGGCAGCTGGAGAAGGGGCGAGCTTTCCTGCAGAGCGAGCTGGGGGGGCTGGTGTAGAGACAGGTGTCCCTGTTTTCTGTAGGTTCTTCTGGCCCCACTGCCCTCTCCTTTCCAAAATCTTCTCGTCTACCAAAAGCAATGATTAACACTTCCTGCCCATCATCCTGAAGAAGTCCAGAAGGTGCCTCCCCAGTCACACCAGGAGGGCTCTCCTGTTCTCTGTGCAAATGCTTTAGGTCACAGGTAGGTCATTTATACTGGTATAGCCCCGTCTTTTACGTTAACGTTACAGTTAACTTTGTGCAGCATGTTATTTTTTGCCTCATGATGAAGAGTGACTGCATTCCTGGTCCATCGAGGCGGGAACATTCTTTTTTAGACTGTGACTTAGTCTTAGAAAAACATAAGGGTGAAACCACCCAGGTCAGGCATGATCTGACCTGTAGCTGCCTTTGACTTAGAAAGCTGATCCTGAGTCACATGGGAAGAGTTTTCTGGTGCTTTCATTCAGTTTCAATGAGCATCCACCTGCATGTACAGCAGTGGCAGTGTGTTTTACACGTGTGCTTGACCAGGTAGACTCTTTGAATTTAAATATCAAGAACAGAGGCTAAATGGGAGTTGAAAGAAACCAAAGTGCATGCATAAGAAAATGTTAATGTTCATGTTATACATGATTTGTATGAAAATCAAACCCACCAGCCTTGAGGGCAGGAATAAACGTCAGGTGGAAGTGAGGAAGTTGTTCCCTTTGTGGTGCACTGTGGTTTCTAATGTTGAATCTTGGGTGTCTGAAATACGTGGTGCCAGCTGTCGTCCAGAAATGATTCTGAGAGTGGAAGCTCTGAGACTGCTTGCCATCTCTTGGGAAGATCCTGGTTTGTCAGGGACCAGCAGTTGACAGTCCCTGCGTTGCCATGTGTGTGAGTTAAGTTACATGCATGAGATAGAGAATGAGAAAACAAATTGTTATAAAAAGGCCATGCTTTGGCTGAGAAGCACCAGTTGAAAGAAAAAGACCTAAGTGGTCGTAGAGTTTTACGTAATATACAGGATTTCATTGCAAAATGCTACTGAAGTAAATCTTACTTTTTTAAAAAAGCATTGGGTGATTGCATAATTAAACCTGCTTAAATGATCAGAGGCCACATCAAATTTGGGTTGTTTCTCCTCAGGTCATAAACAGAGCTGGAAGCAATGAAATGCTGGCCTTGCAGAGCTAGGTCAGTACTGCTGTTCCGGCGTGTCTGGGAATACACAGCTCCAGGAGGCAGGATAATAGCTAGAGTGGATGCAGGGTTAGGTCGTCGCTTCCTCTGGCTCCGTACAAAGACCCAAAGAGCAATGAACGTGGGGTGGAGGAGGAGGAGGGAGCGTACCGTTAGCGTTGCCCTCTTCTGACCTATTTGTTCGATGCTCCTCCTTCCAGGTGAGATGGCAGGCGCTGGGCAGCGCAAAGGCAAAAAAGATGACAATGGCATCGGCACAGCCATCGACTTTGTGCTGTCCAACGCCCGGCTCGTGCTGGGCGTGGGTGGAGCTGCGATGCTGGGCATTGCCACGCTGGCCGTCAAACGGGTGAGCGTGCGGGGCGGCACCTGAGCAGAGGGGTGCTGGAAAGGAGAAGTGGGAAATGAAAAGACACGGGATGTTGGCACTAGATGGGGTGAAATGCAAACATTGGGCCTTTAGCGACTGAAATTGTGCCTTGCTTTAGATGTATGATCGCGCAATCAGTGCGCCCAGCAGCCCCACTCGCCTGAGCCAGTCAGGAAAGAGAAGCTGGGAAGAGCCAAACTGGCTGGGGTCCTCCTCGCGCTTACTGACCCAAGACATGAAGACTAACCTCAGTCGCTCCCTGCAGACCCTTCCCACCGATCCTTCGGCCGCAGACACAGGTATGGAGCAGCGTAGCACTCCCATGTTGCAGAATCATCCCAGCCTGTAAACCTTGTTATTCATTTGAAAGAATATGAGAGAAGAGAACGCTTTGTCTAGGCCAGTATTTTGGTGTTTTTCTTTTAAGACAGTCTACTGATATTTTCAACAATTAGAAGTCAGACTGGGAAGCGGTGAATAATAGTCATCTGTTGGCACTCTTCATTTCTATCGTGACTTCATGGACTTAGGTTTTATTCTTCCTCAGACTTTTCTCTTTCAAGCTGAATACTTATCTGTGCAGTCTTTCCTCATGAAAGCCATTCCTTTGCTCTTTGTTGCTTTTTGTTGCTTTTCTTTGGACCAGTATGTTTGCCTCTTTTTAAGAGGGGAGTATTCAAATGGTGAATATACTAGCAATTTAGAACAGTGTTCCCTATATTATTTCTATCACTTTCCTAATCGTTCTTGTAACACTTTGTCTTTTTAGTACTGCTTATCACTGAGTTAGTCTTCATAAAGCCAAAGAAGGGGACTTGCAGACTTGCGGCTGTCTTTCAGAGTGGGATAATAAGTAATTTAGAGTCCATTAGTGTTTTTTGTATGAAGTTGTGTTTTGTTTTTTTTTTTCCTCAACAGTTTTATTTTCCATCCCCTGGTCACTTTGGGAGATTTACACTTGGAGATTTAAAACAAAAATCAGGGACCTTCTTGGACTGAGTGACTTTGAATCTGCAAAATAACAATCAAGCTTTAACTTGATTTCCAGATTCTCTGCAAGAAAGTCAGCTTCAGGATGGCAGTGGATGTATTCTGCTGAGGAAACATTAAATAACTAGACAGCTGTGTTAAAGGGGGTCTAGACCATTTGATTGGACTCCCCAAAGATGAGGATTGAAGTATAAAACTGTTGATAATAATGTCTCACATTCTTGGCTTTAAAATAAATTAAAACTTAAGATAGAAAAATAAGTTGTTTCATGAACAGTCAATAAAGTCTGGTTCCCTATGGTTTTGTTGGCTATTTCCTTTTCACACAAACCCTGAAATCTGTCCGAAAGACCTCAATGGGACAAGAGATGGCAGCTGCTGAGTCTGGGCGAGATGGATCCATGTGCTGCTGGGTCAGCCGTTCTGCATGTGCTGCATGGCCACATGCCTGTTGCCGAACAAATGTGCGACAGCTGGCTGCCTTAACAGTGCCACTGATTTCAGGGTTTCTCCCACACCTGCTAAGTTCCACAGGCCTTCCAAAGACTTAGGATTCCATAGATCTGTAATTCTTCCTTAATTCTTGTTAATAACTTCTGAAACTCTAGGTCCGTGTTAAGAGAAGCCTGCAAGATAGATAGGAAGCCCTGGGTCATCTCTATAGGAAACCAGCCTGAAAAAGAGGGCATTACACAGGTTAGACATTGCTTAATAATGCAAGCAGCAGCGTAAAGCATTGTATTGCTGTTATACACATAACAGTATGCTCTCTGCTCTTTGCTCAGTTAAAGTTTGAGGGAGGCTTTCATTAGGGTTGATTGCCTGAGCTCTGCTGGCCCTAAGATCCATCATCTTACCATCCTGATATGTGGTGATTAAAGTCCTGACAACTATTGTATTTCCAGATGGCGTGATCTCAGATCTCTTACCCTAGTTAGAACTGGGTTTTGCTGATAATTTGGAAAAGTCCACCATAACGTTCAAAACTTAATGAGGTAGTGATGGTTGTTCAAGGGTTTTTTTACTGGTCTACTGGTCTGGCATCGTGTTAAAAGCAGCTGAATTTTTGATGAAATTGAACTGAGGAACTGCCCGCATAGCCATTAACATTACTTCATTGTACACGATGTGAGCGTTAGTCTTTTCTGGCTAAATTCCAAATCTAGTAACTTGTTTTCATCCCATATGATTCTCATAGTAGCTTCTTTTGAAGATTTTCAACATCCCCCCTTTAGACTGATACCTGCGTAAAGCTTGCAAAATGTCTGCTGAAAGCTTTTTGAGATCTAGAAGACTGCAATTCTGCGCTGTAGACTTTTTTCTGCAGATCACTCCACAGTGAAATGCTGCAGACAATCGACAGTTTTCCTTCTGTCTTGCAGATTTTTTCCGACCCGCAAAGCCCAAGCCATCTGCCAAGAGGAGTCAAGTGGAGCTGAAAAAATCCCGCCTTCGTCTGTCTCTGCAAGAAAAGCTCTTTGCTTATTACCGGAGGAAGGTAGCTATCCCAGCAGACGAGCAGGCCCGGGCCAAGCAAGCAGCCGTGGACATCTGTGCTGAGCTGCGCAGCTTCCTACGTGCCAAGCTGCCGGACATGCCCCTGCGTGACATGTACCTCAGTGGCAGCCTGTATGATGATCTGCAGGTAATTCCTGGGGCCGCGTGATGGGTCATTATTCAGCAGGCTGACGAGGCAGGGGCATTTCAGGTGTCCCTGTTGGCAGTGCTGCCTCAGCACAGCATTCCTCTGTAATAAGGCTCTTGGTGTCGCGTTTCCCACCGTGGAGCCAGGCGTTGATTTCTGCAATGCTGCTTGAACAGGCATGAGCAGGCTGCTCTGGATTTGTCTGCAAAGCATATGCTTTTTGCTGTTTCATTTCTCTGGATTATCTCGGCCCTTCTTTCCTTTCCCTTCGTCTCTCCCTTTACCTGTGTTTTTTCTTGCCACTTTTCCAGTACACCTGTGTTTTCTCTCTCTCCCTTCCATCTCCTTCCAAATATGTGATATTCCCTTAGAACTCCTGTGTATTCATGTAGGTCTTCCCTACTCTTTTTTTAATGCATGACAGACCTGGATTGGACAGCAGTCCCTGCTGCATATCTCCTTGATGGAAAGATGCCCATGGCTATAGTGAGTGATTCAGAGGCACACTTTTTTTGTTTGAGTCAGAGCTCTGGAATGGAGTCTGGAGCATCAAGTGAAACTTAGATCTGGGGTCTTAATCACGTTAGTGAAGAGAGATCCTTAATGACCTTTTTCTGAACAATGTGGCAGACCAGGTGAGGGCAGTACCTAGTTGTAGCATGGGATAATTAAACCATGGCAACTTAAGCTTGTCTAGAAATTCAATATTCTGCCTCCGGTTTTAAATTATCATGTGGTGTTGCTGTGTCCTGGGCCAGCTGCATCTCACAACTTAGAGCAATAGGAGGCAAAATGATTCTTCTATATGCAGTCCATGTCAGGTCCTGAAGTATTTAAAGGTCTCTAAATAGCAAGTACCATATAAGCATTAGCTTGTGTTATACCTTGGCGTTATCCCACTGATGATGGGAAATAGTCCTTCAAAAATGCCTTTTGGCAATGGGAGGCTGTGAATCCCATGCAGAGAGGAGAGTGAGACAGCTGAATCCTTATTCCAAATTCCTTTGAACAGAAGGCTATCTAAAAGGTGGTGAATAAAGCTGAGTGCGGAGAGAGAAAGCTTGTTCTTACCAACTTTTCTCTCTTGTGAAAGGTAGTGACAGCTGACCACATCCAGCTTATTGTCCCTTTGATGCTGGAGCAGAACCTGTGGTCATGCATCCCTGGGGAGGACACTATCATGAACATTCCTGGCTTCTACTTGGTGCGTCGGGAAAACCCGGAGTACTTTCCCCGTGGGAGCAGCTACTGGGACCGCTGTGTGGTGGGAGGTTACCTTTCGCCCAAAGCTGTAGCAGAGACCTTTGAGAAAGTTGTAGCTGGCTCCATCAACTGGCCAGCAATTGGGACTCTCTTGGATTATGTGATCCGTCCAGCAGCTCCCCCGGCAGATTTGACACTGGAGGTCCAATATGATCCAGAACGGCATCTTTTTATTGACTTCCTACCATCCCTGACACTGGGTGACATCATCCTTGTGGCTAAACCCCATCGACTGGCCCAGAATGACAATCTATGGCGACTGAGCCTGCGGCCAGCAGAAACAGCTCGCCTCCGGGCCCTGGACCAGTGCGATTCTGGCTGCCGTTGCTTGTGCCTGAAGATCTTCAAAGCAGTATGCAAGTCGAACCCAGCCCTGGGTCACCTCACTGCCAGCCAGCTCACCAATGTCATCCTGCACCTATCCCAAGAGGAGTCCGACTGGTCCCAGGACATGCTGGCTGATCGCTTCTTGCAGGCGCTGAAGGGGTTGATCCGCTACTTGGAGGCAGGTGTCCTCCCTAGTGCTCTGAACCCCAAGGTGAACTTGTTTTCAGAGCTCACCCCAGAAGAAGTGGATGAATTGGGCTATACCCTCTACAGCTCTCTCTCAGAGCCAGAGGTCTTGCTGCAGACATAATGGGGCCTTACCTGGGGAAACGTTGATAGGGTTTAGCCAAGGTGGACTTTGATTACTGCGAAATATGTCTCCTCCACTTCTCTCTCTCTCTCTCTGTCTCCTTTTGGTTCATTATTATTTCCTGCTGTGGAGTTGGTGCTCCCGCTGGATTTCTTGGTGCTACTGGTCCATTTCCACCATCTCTGCCCCAACAGGTACCCATTGGCTAGGGAAAAGAGGCTAAAACTGCAGCTCTAAGATCTTTGCATAAATTCTGCTGATGTTTAAGTGTCTACAAAAACAAAAAAACAAAAACAAAAAACAAACAAAAAAAACTATGCACTTCTTTCTCCTGTAGTATGCTTACTACAGGGAGTACATTTTGGTCTGAAGAAGGTGGAAGTGGGCTGGTGAATCCAGTGACAACTTTAGCAGACTTGCACTGAGGTCCTTTCCTTTTCTTCAGTCTGATTTTGTCCCCATGTTTCTTTTTCTCTGCTGTACCACACTGTCTCACTTTCCTCTTTTTTTTTTTTTTTCTTCTTTTTTGTCAGTTTGACCCAGTTGTGCAGAGCAGACTGAATGTGATGTTCTGGATAGGGCTGTATGTTGTATTTCTGAGTGCATAAAGATTACACTGACAGTATTTAGTGCTGTAGACCTTGGAAGAAGAGAATGCCTGTGGCTCCTGCTCCTACAGAACCTTCTCATCCTTTGTAATCTGGGTTCAGGAGTAAGGCCTGAGGCTTGTCCAGTCTGCTGCAACAACCTTCAGTATAGGCACTTCTCACTGATGCTGTTGCAGGGGAGGAGGAAGCTTTTGTGGTCTGGCTATGCAATGAGGCCAAAGGCTTGCCATTCCTGCCTAGCCAGATCTGCTGGGTGTTGCTGGTGGGAATGGCCCTGGGAATGGAGAACGGGGCGTCTCCTCGGATGTCTCTGGCCTAGAGGAAGAGAGGCTGCTTACTGTGGAGGGCTGGGAGATGCATGTGGGAACGGGGATTATTTTTTCATCTTCTCCCTGAGAGTTTATGTCTGTTCTGGTTTATAGGAGGTGGAAGCAGGACTGCATGCCTCAAACGGTTTTGTAATGAGCACGCGTAAGCCAGAATTCTCCCCAGCTGTAAGTCGGTAAAGCCGATAGGACTAAACTGGTGTCATCAGAGAGGTTCTGTTCCGTATGCCGATATTAGCGTACGTATGCAGAGTTGGCATTTAGAGAGGAGCTGGCTTTGCCATCTGCTCTCACTGTGTGGTTTAGTCCTCTCTCCTGTCACCTGAGAGCTGAGGCTGTCTTTCTCCTTCTTCATTCCCATGTGCTGACTTTCCAGTGTTCCCAGTTTACAATTACTATTAGAAAGCTGGTGAGGGCACACCTTCCCATTCTGTCTGTTTGGATCTATCGGTCGTGCAGTTCTGCCCACTCCAGTTCACCACTGCTGTCAGGCTGTTCTTGCTTGGCTGTCCTCTCATCTGCTGCTGGACTATGGTGTGGCTTCTGGGGGCAGCTGCTGCACTCTTGGTATCTCCTACACTATCCACGTGGACTCTGTACGCTGCTTTCAGCCTTTTGGCCTCCTGTCTTCAAAGAGGAGGAGGGAGAGTGTCCTCCTGAGGCTGGGGCTGCGTGCATCTCAAGTGATAAGCACAGCCATTGTTACAGAAACATAACCTGCTTTTCCCCAGCTTTAGCACCTTTTTTCCTCTTGCTGTCCAGCCTCCCTAGCCAAGAGAGGCAGAGTTTGGAGGGAGCAGGTATCCTTTTCTCCTCCCTTCCTCTCAGGACTCACTCCCCTTTGACAGGGAAGTTTCAAGGTGAGTTTCAGGAGTGGAACCACAGAGGGGAGTCTTTANTTTTTTTTTTTTTTAGAGGCAGTGCTGGTGAGATGAGGGTGGGAGCATCTTTCTCGGACAATCCGTCCATTTTAGCCAATGTGTCAGATAGTATTCCATATACAGCGATAACACAACGTTGCATTTTAAATTATTTAATCCTTAGGGTACTGGTATTTTCTAGACCGTCAGATGCATACTTCAAAGTTTGTGTGTGTATATAAAGTCTGTAGTCTATAAAAGGTTAACAGAAATTCCGTTTGTATGATTTTGTGTTTTGTAAGTTTTGCAGCAGTCACTGTTGGTCAGTTGTTGATTGCTCTTCACTCTGGTTCCCGGATTTTCTCCCTCTTCCTTTCCCTGCCCTCCACTGCCTTTCTGATGTCAGCCTTCCTACCCTAAAAGCAGACAGATGAGACTTGGAGCCCACAGGCTATTTGGGGAAATTCCCCTTGCTTCTAATTACTTGAAGGTCAACAAAAATATTAAAATCCCAGGGTTGTCAGGAGTTCCCCATCTGTTCACTTCTTCAGTGTGATCTCACCCCTCACTTGGTGCTGACTCCAATGCTGTGGTCTTCATGCAGGATTGAGTAGCAGCATGGTTTAGAATGATCAAAACTATAGGTATAAAAAAGGAGAAATAAGCAGGAGGAAGCTACTGTTTGAGCTGGCTTAAGAACAGTTGCCACATACATATCCGTATATAGAATTTTTTACATGAATGCTTTTACTTCTTCCTGGCAACCTAATGAATTAATATTTTATGGCCATTTCTTGCTGCTATTGAGCTCAATTTGTGTATCAAATGGAGACTGAAGCTGCCTTTTTGCCTTTTCTGTAGACTTTGCTCCACTTCACTTGAATCACTTCCATCGCTCCTTCCCTTCGTTTTTCCCCCCTCTGAGCTAGCCACAAGCCCGTTCTCGGGAGGCAGATGCTCCCTTCCTACAGGCAGCCACCACAGCGGGCAATAGCTGCCCTGGCAGTGGCAGTCTCAGCAAAGGCCAAAGATGTAATGGGTCACAGGGACACTGCAACTAGAAGGGTTTCAAGAGCAGGGTCAGGTATAAGGGGTGATAGAGGCAGGGAAGAAGGAGCAGAGCAAGTATGCAGGAAATTTACACTAATGCTGTACCCAGCTTGGGGACAAACAGATTGTTGCAGAGTCTTTTGAACGGGCACCTTTCAGTATTAAATGCAGTACACATGCTGACACACAGCCAGGAGGGCTGTCTTCTAGGTAGGTTCCTTTCTAGTCAAAGCTGTAGCACGGAGCAGGAGGACCTAAAGACGAATGTGAAAAGGGCAGCTCCTGGCCACCTCTTTGGCAGAGCAGCTCAGAGACAAATTGATTGTAAGAGGCCCAGAGCGTGCATTGCCTGCTTGCTGCCTGGGCTCCAAGAATGCCTTGGTGTGTTCTGCTATAGCTTAGCTCACATGAGCTTCCCACGAGATTGTCATCTTGTTCCCTGTAACCACAGGGCGAGGACCAACTTGCTCAGCAGTGGGCTTTCACTGCTGCTGAGCTCCACCACTAATCCTTTGACTCAGATGGATTTCTTTTTAAGTGTTTAAAAGCAATTATGGAACCAGGAGGCTGCTTTCTGCCTCCTGGCAAGCTACCATCACGGCCCTCACTCTTAGCATGTGGGTACTTGCAGTGTGAAGTGAAGAGATGATGCCCCATCTCTCCCAGGCCTGGAGGCTGTGGATTTGTAAAGGGGAAAGTCTCAAGTGCATGGTCTGTGACAGAGTGCGTGAAATTCTGAAATAAAATGACTTTCCACGGTAATCTGGTTGTCTCTGGTGTGTTTATAAACAAAGGAGCGTCTCTCTGCTTTCGTCTTGGTGCTGGGGAGGAGCATCACCTTTCTGCTGACATAATTCTGCACCACACCGGTGCTTACGGGACTGACGTGCCCCTTGCTGATTCACTGCTTTCCCTTTGTGGCTCGGGGTGCTCAGCGCTCTGCAGCTTGCTTTGAGAGAGCAATCAGCTCGGTACCGCAGCATGCTCGCTGCTGGCAGCATTCGCACCAGTCACAAGATGGTGTTTAATTCTGGCGCTCTACCTCCTTTTCTACCTTTCTCTGACAGCTCGCACGCCCGGACAGGCACCCGCGCTTCATGTGGTTCCCCAGACTTTACAGGCTTCCGTGCATCTTTTGATATTGACTTTCCTGTGCAGGCTCCCCCGCCCTTGCTGAGTGACACCTTTGTTTCTACATGCCAATCCTCTCCCCTGCCAAATGAGCTCCTGTCTTATCCAAGCATCAGCCTTGAGGCGGTGAGGAAGCTGCTGTGCCATGGTCTGGCATACTGAAGCTCTTCACAGCAAGACCTAGCTTTATGTGCCTGCTTGGGAAGGTGGGGGGAAGCGTTCGACATAAAAGCATGAAGTGATGGATCCCTGCTCCTTAATTCTCAGAAGACATGCTAGAGTAAAGATGTCCTATGAGACTTGTTTTAATGAGGACTCGGCAATTACCATTTAACTAGCTTGGAGGATATATTGTGTTAGAAGGGGAGTCTCCATCTCTAACATTATTTTTCCTGATGCCTCTTGTCTATTTTTTTTTCCTTTAATCTGTTCTGTGGTAGAAACAGATCAGGTGAGATCAAGCATATTTCACATTGTAAGGACTCCTATGGGAACAGCTAAAACAAGCAGCTCTGTGGAACCTGTGCCAGGTATGACACCTCTCACATTAATGCCCCTGGAAAGCTTAGAGCTTGCAATAAATGTTTAATGTATATAGCAGTTTGCACCTTTGCATAAAAGCTGTCCCAGCATGAAGAGTGAGGAAAGATCAAAAGATAGGGGTTTGTTTAATGTAGAGAAGAAATAATTGAGAGGAGTCAGGATAATTATTTCATGTATGCAAATGGTTGCTGCAAAGAACAGCATAAATGGTTCTCCAGGCTGCAAAGACTCAGCTTCTCTTTTGTTCTTAGCCTTAGGAACAAACAGCTTACAAGAGTGAATTTTGGAAAAAGCAAAATGTTTTGCGCACTTTGTTATATAACCACAGTCCTGTCCTGGAAATGAATGTAGCCAAGCTTACATTTTACTTTTTTTTTTTTTTTTTTAATCTATTCATTTTAAAAAAACAAATTTCAGCCTGACTATTCTATAAAAAAATCTTAAACTGGGGGTAGAGGGTGACTGTGCCCCAACTTTGAGATTATCATGCTGACGTGTTGAACTGTGTGATGAATACTGTTCACACCCCCTCACCCCCAATACTCAGTCATTTCTGTGTTTTTTTTTAGAGTTTATTTTAATATTCCAAACTCCAGAAAAGCTTCAAACAGCTGCTGCTTTTTTCATTTAGTTTCATGGAAAAAAGAGGAACCTCTTCCAAATGAGGACTTTCTCTTCCAAGTAAGATAAAATATGTTGGCCCACTACCCACACTAGGTATGATTCAGTGGCTCCAGCATGGCTTGCTAAATCTGGGACTGGATCTAGAAATGTTGGAGCTTTACTCACAGGTGCAGCAAGCAAGAAAAGGGAGATTCTCCCTCCCACCAGTGAAATCTAGCATTGGCTTCCAGCCCTCAGCGGACTGCTGCAGTCTAGACACTTGGGGAACTGTTTGAGGTATCTGGATTTTTTCTTCTTTACCGTTGTCAGGCTGAGTTGTACGATCTCAGGGATTCAAGAAATATCCTCCCCCTCCCTTCTTTTTTTAAAGGATTCAAAAGCTTCTTAATATAGCACTCATGTAACAAGTATGCCCTCTACACAATCAGGGATAGCATGGTGTAAAAGTTTTATTAGCGTACTCTGAGAAGGACAGCGTTATTCACAAGTCACTGAGCCAGAAATGTGGTGGTGAGCAGGCTAATAATATCTTTATAGTATGTGATCCTGTGCAATAACCTTGCAAATGGTAAGACGAAAGAGGGTGGTCAAACCAAAGGGTAATGCAGGGAAGATCTCAAATCATTCTATGCATAGAAAGCATTCTTGTCATTTTACAGATAGCAGGAGAGTGGGAGACAGAGTTTGGCATATGAAACTCAAACTTTTCATCATCTGAAGCTTTCCAAAGTACTCACACAGAAGTCAGTTCTGAACAAAATCACTTTTAGCACACTAAATGTCACGATTGATTTTTTATTTTGCTGCCCCAGTTCAATTTCCCTGGCTCCAGTGACTAAGTAGCTCTTTGATCTGTCTATTAACACGCAGTGCTAAGGTTCTCAGGGGAAATATATATATATATATATATATATATATATATATAATTCTATCCACATTCTTCATGAAAAGCCTTCTCCATACAAATAATGGGCAAAAGTCGCTTGCTTGAGTTTTCTGTGTTGTTTTTTTTTTTTTTTTTTAAGGCAACAGTTCCCTCAGCTTCAACACAAGCCCAGCCCTTCATTGTGGTAGAATCGCTGCCATTCCACAGAAGCAAAGGCAGCAGTGATACACTGCCCCATTAAACATCCCACTGTAATGATTCCAGTCCTATAAGCCTTTCTTGTCTCATTCTGCTCAGCATTGCAAAGGACAGAGGCGTAATAGGCAACAGATACAAGGGCATAGATGGCAAATGATGGAGTGTGTTGGCTCTTTACCTGTCCCATGACAGACATTCCTTCAAAACTCGTAATGCTCTAGCAGGTTCCCTACCCCCTTTGAAAGGCAAGAAGCAATCATTCCTGGAAGGAGTATGGCAGAGAGACATTTTTGCCTTCAAATTCTTGAATTTATTTAGCACAGAGGGTAGTTATGGCCTTGAACATAATAACTACCTTCACTTACCTAGATAATATCATCTGAATTATGTTCAGCCTCCCGGTTGTTTATAGCAGTGGTGATATGCTGTCAGAGGGGCTGAGATAGGCCGAAGCAAAGATAGTAGAAGATGCAGTAATCCCACAGGGCTGCGGCTCCCACGTTGCTTGTCAGAGAGCATGTTGGCAGGGGTCCCAGCTTCCTGGCATTCGAGCGGAGGCTGGTTTTTGCTGAGGCAAGCGCGTGACCAAGGCACAAATCTCTTAATTTCCAAATTACTGCCTGTGGCCGTGAGAGACTGTAGCAAGCATCTAGTCCAGTGCCTTTTCTTGAACACTGAACTGGTGATTCGTATTAAGAACCCTCCTCCTTTTTTTTTTTTTTTTAATTTTGTCATTGCTTTCTTGCATAAGAAGAGAAAGTTAGCAAGAGGAAGAGAGATCCATCTTCATCACTTTGCACTGCAAAGGAAGATGCATGGTGTCATGGGCAGACTGGACTCCCAAACATGTGGCTTGGGACAGACTCAGCTCTTTTGTGGTCAGACAGAGCCTGCCCTGCTTTGGGGAGATGTATTTCTGATAAGTGCTCAGCTTGTGGATCAGTCTCACTGAGACTGCCTGACCTTTGGTTACATCAAAGGTGTTACCTCTCCTGCACAGTGCCTGCTCCTCAGACCCAGAGGAGATGTCTACCTTTGTCACCATCCCAGGACAAGGTCTCACCCTCTGAGTGCCAAATGACCAGGCCAGCAATACCTCCCAGCACAGGTGGGTTGCTGCAGCTGGTTCCTTGGGCAGACCTGGTTTTAGTCTCAAATCAGAAGCTCAGAAACCTCTTCCTGTTAACAGCACCGCAAACCTCCCTCAGCAAGCACAATGGTGGCACAAGTAACAGGGGTAGTAGGTTGAGAAGCTGCAACGCCTAGTCAAGACAATTCTTTGGCCACAAAGTGTTTTTTGGGGACTATTATCCAGCTTGCCCATAGCCCGTCCCCCTGTAATGTATCTGGGGAGGCTCTGCCGAGGCCACCCGCACCGGCCATGCTGAAGCATAGGGAGCAGAGCATTCTCAAAGTCTTCTGAAAGAATCTTCTTTCCAGCATCCTTTGGTAAATCTCCTAACACAGAAACCTTAGGAGGGAAAATGACAGTCATTCAGGAAAAGGTCACCAACTCAGTGATATCCTGACCACGTCAACATTCACCAAGAATTTCTCTCTCCTCCCCCATAAACAAATATATATATTGAAACAGATTAAAATCTGCTGTTAAATTCCAGCCACCAAGCAGCTGTTGCCTACAAACAGTGGAGAAATAATAATAAATAATGACAGCAATGTCCCCTGTGGACCTGGGGAGCTACAGCCTCAACACTGATTTATCCCCAAAGGAGTTTTAGAGCTTCACCTGATCTACCTGGTTTGTCTGTGCTCCTGCTGAAGCTACCTGCCAGCATCAGAGATGGAGACCTCACGCACACACAAGATATCCCCAGGATCCTGTTTTATTTCATTAATAAGGTATACCCATTTACAGTCTCTCTTCCTGGCCTTTCAAGACACTGAAGTTACGCAAAGTTAAAAACAAATCCCCAGACAGAGCACACAGAACATAGCCTGGTATTACCAGCCTCTCATCATGCATCATCCCTGCTGAGTAGAGAGGCCGGTATAACTCAAGCTCAAGTAACTTTTCCACGTGCTTCGGAAAGCTGCTAGTTTAGGTGCCAGGTTCAGGAGAGCCGTGTAATTGCTATTGGACTGATGCAGCAAGGAGTCCTCATTCTGACAAGTCTAAGGGACACAGACAGAGAATGTCAACCCCACTGAAGTGGTGATGGGCTGTTAACTCACCCACTGGCATCTGCAGCTGCCTGAGATGCTGCAGTCTCATAATCTGTACCTGCTCTTCAGGCCTGTAGATAAAAAGAACACTGCTAGGATAAAAAAGGAATTTGCATTGCCACTCTCCTTTTCATCTTTTTGCACAGGAAGGCACAAGGCACCTGGCACATGTGTGACGCCAGCAGACGCTGCTGATGTACAGGCACCTTCACTTTGACAGGCACTGAATGCACACACAGCTGCACTGGGTCTGCATGAACTACAGCCCTGTGAAGAACAACGGTTGTCATGAGATATGTTTCCGTTCTTTTATTGTTTGGACAACTGTAAGGCTTTCGTTTGCGTGCTAAACTGCTCCCATATGTGCTAATACACATGAGGGATTATTCTTGACCCCTAAGTCCTTTTATCATAATAAAACACGGCTGGAAGATGAGAAAACCAGAAAATCCCCCGATGGTCTGAACAAAAGCCAGCTCCCTCCCCCCTTCATACATATTTTTTGCTAAACATCATTTTCAACCAGTTGTAGCCTTGCTCAGGAAATTCATGCTTGGGCAAGTTACAAGTTAAAACTCACCTCCCTCTTACCAGATTTGCACAATGTTTTTACTTGTGGCAGCTGGCCACAGCCTGGCTGGTTCAGAGTAAGTAAGCCTCTGGAGAGCCATATTTTGTGAGCTATCAGCATGTGCTTGGCGTGCCCACGTTTGCTCAGTAAGAAAAATGTAGGTGGACAACCAAGATTGTTTCCATATCTGTCTAAAATAATTGAACCATAAGTTGCAAATGTAAATTGCAGATTTAATCCTTTTTTTTATTAGTCTCCTTTCAAATGTCAGTGATATTTACATAACAGGATGGAAACATAAGAAAGTGAGGGGGTGGGTAAGCAATGAATGATTTATTAGAGGTTCCATTTGGTGTACTAGTCCAAAACAAACGAGGCACAGCATATGGCTAACTTATTCTTTGTTTCTATGTAATAAAGGATGGACGCTAATACCTCCCAGCTTGATCTTTAATCACGTATATTTGCTTCTCAATCTAGTTTTAAAATGGAATATCTATAAAGCAATCCCTAAAGAGCTTACAATGAGAATCTGGCAGAAATGATCCTTCAGATGTGTTTGTGCTGCATGAGGAGAGAAGCAACCAAGCACTGTGAATTAGCCTGAGCTGTAGAGATTGTAGGTAACACTCCATCAAAATCGCGCAGAATTTCTAGGCGCTTTGCCTCATTCCTCCTTTGTGTTTCCCTCAGCACTCTGCCTCCTGGAAAAATTCCTGCTGGTGTCTGGAAATTCTTTGCTCATTGAAGTGCAGAGTAAGGTTGCAAGCCCAGGTTTTGCTTCCTGTTGTCCTGCCCATCTGATGGAAGCTTCAAAGGACAGAAATTATCACAAGAATCCCCTCGGGGACTTGCCCTCACACTCATCCTTCTGGGAAGCAGGCAACACCCCCTCCTCCCCAGCCACCCCAGCAGGGCCCAGGGCCAGCCGAAAATGCATCTGCCCACTCCCTGGGGTGTGAGACTCTGCGGGGGCCCAAAGCCGCCTGCCCAGTGCCCCCATGGGGTCGTGCACCCGCCTGACGCCGTGTCTGCAAGCCCTTCTGGCTGTCCCAGCACTCCAGGAAGGACCAAACGCCTCCATCTGCATTACTTGCGCTGGCTACCTTCCTGGCCCTTGTAACCCACGTCCCCCATGCCTCCCCGCCTTGCTCCCCTGCGATGCGATGCGCATTGTATACAGCGGGCTAGACTGTGCGAGGAGATGTTACTATGGAAACATTTACGTCCTCCCTGCCTTCTGCGTACTTAACAACAGAGCATTCAGCATGTTTATCTCCTGTATACTTGCTGATAGAGGAAAACCTCTTTTCCTTTGCAACGTTAGCTTCTTAAAATTAAAAAAAAAAAAAAAAGAAAAGAAAAAGAAAGCAAGCCCATATATTGACCTTCCATCTTAATAAAGGAGGAGGGTGAGTGGAGGAGCATCAGTTTTCCACCTCCTGGTGCTTTCTGCAATGCTGTATTTATCTGGGCATTTCATCACTCCCCAGCAAGGTCACTTTGGCCTCCACCCTGCTGTGAGCTCTGCGTGAGCATCTCCTTTTGCCTGCGGCTGTCCCCTCGCTTCTGGATACGGATGGATCTGACTTATCGCAGGAGCTCTCTTTGCTGAGATATGTTAGCCAGGGCAGGAAAATAACATCAACAGTGCTAAGGCTGTTAACGTGTCATCAGGAGTTTATTGACCATGCACACAAATTAATCTCCATTCAGAAGCCACATTTTTGCGCTGTAAATTCAATTTTCTTCAGAGCTATCAGACTTCTCTCTACAATGTCTGAGCCATAAAAATATTCTGCAATACTGGAAAGGAACATGAGTTACTGGGTAGCTAGCAGTTCTCTGCTTAGAAAATACTTGTTATTTTCTTTGTACAAAAAATCCCAAGGAATTGTTAATTGGGCTTAAAGAATTATCTTCTAGCTTAGTCAAAAAACTCTAGCCACGAAGGAGAAACCTCTGATGTAATATCTGCAAACACAGAGTCATGATTTATAAAGGAATTAGAGATGTATCTCATTAAATTATGTAAGAACAGTAATTCTGCAGTCCTTCAGGAAACAGGGGAAAATACATTGTTCACTAAATGGCTGGCTTTTGGTTACTTGATTTCACTTCTTGGATTGGGGATCGTTAAAAAAAAAAATCTGTCTGGAGCTCAAAACGCAGATAAATTTCCATGTTTACAAACAAAATGGAAACCAGGAAGCTAGGAAACAGGCAGATTTGGGTTAAGTTCCTCATTGCATATTTCATTTTTGCTTGCGTGATTCTTGCTCACACATACCCAGAGTCCTTTCCACAGGAATCTGTAATTACCTTTTCAAGATGAAGGATTGGGTGTGTATAGCGTTTCTGTTTATTTAGCTACAATTACAGTTGTACAATCACCCTTTTCACTTCAAGGAGGGGCAAGCAGGCAAGGTGGGGGATGTGAGAGCTCTCCCTCAGCTAGTCAGGATATAGAGATGCTGTCTACCCAACCAATCACTCACTGGGCTTCTTTGAAAGCTGCTGCATCCTCTGAATTTTGCTTTGAAGCAGGATCTGCCTGCTCGTTGGTGCATGTATAAGAACAGTCATCTTAGATCACTCAGTTGCCATCGTTGTGTTTTGTGGTGTCAGAAGGCATTTTTCTCTGCTGCCTCCTTTATTTTAATGAATCTTTTCAAAATCTGTGCTTGATTCTAGGAAAAACAAAACAACAAAGCAAAACAAGACAACAACCCAACATAGAGGAAAAATTGCCTTTTTCATTCAGCAGCCAATATTTCATTTGCAAAGGTGGAGTGACATATCCTGATTTGTAGTGGTGATGGTAACATCCTACTGCTAAAAGTAGAAACGGGGTCATGTGTCCTCACAAATGATTAGTTGAGCTGTTTAATAAGTTCCAGGCAGTTACACCTGTGCAAACTCAGTGAAGGCCATGGTTTTACACAAATACTACTGAACCCTAACTGGAAAATAGTGGAGCAGAAGTAGCTGAGAGGACTTTGACCTACAGGACTATGATGTTTAAGCAAGCAAGCACCCACCTTAACTCAGATCTGACGGTATGCTGCGGGGCTGGCAACATGGAAAAGCAACCATTTGAAGCTAGAGAGCTCTGACACAGCGAGGGAATACATGGGTGCTGATCTTCCCAGCTCACTTGAAGATGTGTTTCTGGCAGCTGTGTGTCCTGAGTGAAATGATGAGGGCACTGAAACCAGCAGAAAATTGTTCTCCCCCATGAATTCTGTACTGGGTTAGCTACCAGAGCTGGCTCACTGAGGGCCAGATAAGCTGGTGGAATTGTATGGCCACCACTAGAGGTGGAGGGGTGCAGGGCTGCTTTCTCACCTAATAGATTTAGATCAGATAAAACATAATGTGAAACTGCTAATTAAAAACTTTCCAAGGTGAGGCTTTTACAGCTGTGAGGCTATGTAGGTGATCCATTAACGCTCACATCTGTCTGAGTAAGGGCTGCACAGAGAACAGGGAAGCAACTGCGTCAATGGGAAACCAGAGGGGAAGAGAAGTTCTTGTTCCCCAGCTGGGGAATAACCAAATTCATTGTTAGGTCTTGCATAGGTTCAATGCACTAATTAGACTCACGCTCTTGGTTCCTTGGTAGCACAGCTCTATTTACAAACCACTCCAAGTCAATGCCATGCTATAGCCATGAGGCAGGCAGGATCAGGTCAGGGACACACACATTGCCACATGTGCAAACACACAGTCCATGCCCCAAAACAACCATAATCTAAGCGCTGCACGCACGGGGCAGGCCAGGAGGGGAAGCGACGGTGCCCCGGGCTCACACGTTATCTGAGGGAGCAGGAGGCCACGACAGCCAGCTGCCTCCTCACTTCAGGGGAGTTTTGCCAGCTCCGCGGGCTGAGCTTCGCGGGCCTTTGTGTTGAGGGCGAGAGGGGCCGTTAGATATGAAAGGGGGGACGGTGCTTAGAGGAGACCATGTCAGTGGAGGCGCAGGGCCCCGGCAGGAGGCAGAGTCGCCGCTTCGCCCCCAGCGCCTCACGACGCCATTTTCGGGGCCAGGTGCTCCTTCTCCTCCTCCCTTCCCCTTCGCCTCACCATCTGGCCTTCTTCGGGCCCCAGCCAATGACAGCTCAGCGCGCACGTGAACAACTCGCCTCCAGCCAATCAGCGCCCCGCATACCCGCGTGATGCCTTCTAGGCGAGGGCCCCGTCTTTGTTGGCGGTTAGGAGCAGGAGCCCCCCCCGCCCCCACCTCAACGCTCCCCGAAGGGTGGGGGGAGCGTCCTCAGCTGCTCCGTCACGTGACACAGCCTCGCTTGGCGGGGAAACGGCCGCGCGGACGTGCACCATATAGTCCCTCCACCAGCTGCTCCGTGATGGAGGGATAGTTCTCGTCGGCGGTTTCTGCGATTAACCGGTAGCAGTATGGCACGAGAGAAGCCCAGAAAGTAAGGCTACAGGCTGGCGGGCGCTGGTGAGAGGCAGATGACGCTAGGCGGAAGGACACATCACGGCCGGATCTCGTTTTGCTTAGCGCGGCTGGTATATAAGCGCGGCGCGCGGGCGGTGCCACCTCATTGTGTGTTTGCCCCCGAGCTCAGAGGTAGTGGTAGTGGTTGCGCGCGCAGTACCCCTCCGCGCGGCGCGGACCGGAGCAGCCCCCATCCCCTGGCCGCCATGGCTCTTTAAGGGCGGCAGGGCCAGCGGCGGCATCGGCCAGTGCACCAGGCGCAGCAGCAGCGGCGGCGGCCTCGGCACATCCCCGGCATCTGCAACCATGGCGTGAGTATCGTGTGTGAGGGACGGGTATTCCCTCCCCTCTGTGTTATCCCTTTTTTTTTTTTTTTTTTTCCTCAAAGTGGCATTCTGGGGTGAGTTTATCGTCCATATGATAATGAATGGTATCTTTATGGGAAAAAGCTGGTAATAAAGTTCGAGAGAGGAGGGGGAGTTGTGTGGGCTCAGTCCCCTCAGGGGTGCCGGAAATGGCAGGAAATGCCATTTCGGAAGAAAAGAGGAAAAAAATCGTACTTCAAGTAGTTCCAGAAAAATGGCATTCTAAAAAGCTTAGGATTTCTCAATTTCATGGGGTTTTGGCGGGAGTAAGAGTAGTAATTCATAGGGAGGGTTCTTTATTCAGCGTAGGGGAATGCTTTTGTAGGTGAGGAAGACGGGGCAGCGGAAGCATCGGGTTTGAGCATAAGCACTATTTTGTGTGTCGTCCTGAGGAGACAGACAGGGACTACTAATAAGCTGGCAGTAGTACTATAATCTTCTAATACTACAGATTTAAGTCTGCCCTAGTGGTCTGGGGCGGGTGGGGAGGGGGTGGTTCATGCCATCTGGAAACTAAAATAGAAGGTGGGGCGTGAGGCACTCGATCAGGTGTCTCGTCCAAATTCCCTGTTCGGTAAGTCAGTTCATTTCAGAAAGGTCTCTTGCCCTTTCCCATCCCGCCGCCGGTCCCGCGTCCTCGATCCTCAGCGCGGCTCGGCCGCCCGAGCCACGCGGTGCCATAGCCCCAGTGGAAACGTGGCAAGACACAAAATGGCGGCCGCGGCCGGGATGTGGAGATGGAGGCGGCGGGATCGTGAAATGGCTGCGGCTGCTGGTGTGGGCGTGAGTCACGGCGGCGGGGTGGGTGGGGCCGGCTGTGCCGGCGGAGCTGTGGCCATATCTGGGCATGAGGAAGCCGAGTGGCCCGAGGTGTGGAGTGCAGCCCCCGGAGCCTAGGGCTGGCTTTGATGCGGTAGCTGGTTGTGATTGCGAATGGGAGATCCTTGAGCGAGGAATTTAAAAGACAAAAATGGGAAGTTGCAGGCAAGCAGTCCTGAAAATGTTGCAGTCATACAAGTATAATGTACCAGCATACTTCCTGCGGTGTCATTTTTTTTTTAAAAAACTACCATGCCAGTAGGACAAGTACTGATGCATTTAAAAAAAATGTCTGTCTTGCAGGTTTTTCAAAGCACCACACAGCAGCACTGCTGTAGTCAACGAAAAAACCGTCTACTTGTCTGCATCCTTTGACATCAAAGCACTAAAAACTGACCAAGATGAGCTTCTTGAACAACGAGATGCTGTTGGGGGAGTCATCCCCCTTCAGCCAGTCGTGTTCGGTGGCTGAGGAAAGCCTGGGACTCCTAGATGACTACCTGGAGGTGGCCGAGCCCCTCAGTTCGCATGGGTTCTCCAGCGACAAGGCTAAGGCAGTCTCCTCCAATTGGCTCGCTGTGGACAGTTTAGGCAACACCATAGATAGCAGCCAGGGTAAGGTATTTTATTAGCATAAAGTGCATCAGTTATGGTTGCATGTAATAAATTCTGGAACATTCCTGTTTATAAAAAATAAATTTGCAAGTCTTCTATAAATGAGAAGGTAACCTCACATGCATACCTTGGCTTGGAAACCATCTGTACAACACTTCTTACACCATATAAAATTGCTAGTTACTGAACTGGCACATGGTAAAATGACACTTCTGTTGCCCTTTTAATAACATACCAACTGTTACAGTAGTCTTCCCTGGAGGAGGTAACAAGAAACAAGCACGGTTGTGTGCTTCAAGTGGCCCTGAATTCTTACGGTGTTAAGAGTAAGAGGGTTGGAATGTCAGAACAGATGGTGGCTTACGTTGTACCCCATAGTCTCTTGCAGCCAATGGTGGGGGGAATTGTGGTAGCCGAGTTTGTTCATACCAATAAAAGAAACAGGAGGTGTTCAAAGACTTTTTCTAGATAATTTCTAGAAGCTTGTGTTGGTTGCCACTTTACTGAAAAGTGTATTTTTTTTCCTTGTTTAGAGGATGCCTTCTCTGGCATGGAGTGGATGGTGGAGAAGATGGATTTGAAGGAATTTGATTTTGATGCCCTGTTAGGTATGGAACATCTGGAAGCCACCGTCTCACCAGACGAGCTGATGGCCACGTTGGAAGACACGTGTGATCTCCTATTTAACCCTACCACCCAGGAATTTCACAGCAAAGAACCTCCACTGATACCTGACCTAATCACCAATCTCCCTGAATCTCCAATTGGAGCAGATCCAATGGCCCCATTGGCTTCCCTCTGGTCTTTTCCCCTTTCCCCAGGGTCTCTGACTTCTACTCCAGACCATTCATTTAGTTTAGAACTAGGTAGTGAAGTGGATGTTCTGGAAGGAGAAAGAAAACTAGAGGGCCCCACCTTTGTGGTAGTGATCACTAAGTCTGAGAAAGAGGAGGAGAACCATTCTGATGATAGTGGAATATGCATGAGCCCAGACTCTTACCTGGGAACACCCCAACATAGTCCTACCAATTCACTTGGATCCCTCAATGAGAACCAGTTCCCTGCAGATGCCAACTGTGGCTCTGTGCGGTCCAAACCATATGATCATCCTGCTGAGAAGGTAGTGTCAGCAAAGATGAAAGGAGAAAAGAAAATAGATAAGAAACTGAAAAAGATGGAGCAGAATAAGACAGCTGCCACGCGTTATCGGCAGAAGAAGAGGGCAGAACAGGAGGCACTGTCTGGGGAGTGCAGAGAGTTGGAGCAGAAGAACCAGGCCCTGAAGGAAAAAGCAGATTCCCTGAGTAAGGAAATTCAGTACTTAAAAGATCTGATTGAAGAGGTCCGGAAGGCCAAAGTCAAAAGAGCTAGAGTCACTGAGTAGGGTAGTCAGTAGTTTTTATGTGCATGTATATAAGCTTGCTGCTAAAGCTGTGTATTGCTGTCTAATAAATTATTTTATAGTAAATGTGCAATTTTGTGTGAGATAACTGGGTACCTCTAAAGCACAACTTCTACCATATCACGTAGACTGAAACAAAAATACCTTGGGCTCCTGGGAATGTGATGCTGGCCCAGGTAGTGTGCTTTTTCCACTCAATGGGTAATGGATCGCGTGTGTGAGAAGTGCCTTCAATCTGGTAATGCAGTGACTTAAAGTTTGCATCCAGTCAAGTACCTACTACACGGAGATCACACTGGGCTACTGCCAGCTCTTCAGTAGCAAAGGCATAATCACAAACACAGTTTGAGAGCCTGTAGAGGAACAATTTGATCTAAGTACACCAATGAGGGAGAGATTTTTTTGAAAAGACTTGAAATTTTTCAGCTTGGACATAATTTCTGGAGGAGGTGAGTGGTACAGGGTACAAGACATACAAGGTGATTGTGAAGAGGAGCTGGAAGTGAAAAGCTGTCTAGAAAGTGATCAAAGGTGGGGAGCAATGGCAGCTTTTTTGGACTTGGTCTGGCTGTGAGTCCCCAGATAATTGCAAAACCTCTGCAGGGAAAGTTTCATGGCCTAGCTGGTAGGGTGTTGGTAAGTGCTGCACTTGGGCTGGTTTGTCAACGGGGAGTGGGGGCTTACACTCAGTGCACTGAAGAATGGAAGACGGTTGTGCAATCTTGTGAAATTTTGAAAAATTTCAAAATGTGAAAATCTTGGAGGAGGCTTCTTCAGGCAGTCACTGAAGTGTGTCAAATTTTGAAGTGTGAACACAAATTTGACTTTATAGTACTGGGTGAGCAGAGCAGTTGGACCATAAGGCTAGTTCAGCTCTACTGAAGCCATGCAGCTGGTGAAAACACTGATGTGCTGGAGCAGCGTGTGTGCTGGGAACGCGGGCAGGGGTTAGCAGGCTGCAGCCTGGCTCCTGGGCTTATGTTTCTCATCAGAGGCTGCAGCAAGCAAGATAATCCTCTGGTTCGGAAGAGTGTCAGGAGAAAAGACACAACAGGGAAAACATGCTGTGATGGTATCTCTGTCACACATCAAAGAAATAGAACATAAAGACGGCAGGCAGGAGCCCGCATAGCAGGGTGGTTTCAGCCTGTAGACATTAAATTTATTAGTGTGCTGCCATTCATGGCAATGTTAGGAAACTTTGTTTCTTTCTGTAAGGTTCTGAAATTCAGTAAACTCCAAGGTTAGTGCAGTTGTATCCTGCTAATAAGAGCTTCAGGATTTGGGACATGCCCTTTATAATCGTTTCATGTGTGTGATTATTTATTTATTTATTTTGCCCAATGACACCCAGATTTAGTGATACCAGCAGGCTCCTTAATCCCTGCTTGGCCTGCCAGAGGCAGCTTTGGCATGTGGGCATGCGCATCCTTCCCTGGGGAGTTAATATTCCTTCTCACTTGCACCGACATGGCCCAGCAAGCTGCCCAGCTCAGGCACCCGCATGTCCCAGCCTGGCTGATGCGTACACCCAGGGCAGTGGCTTCGGGACCAGCGCTGCAGCAAGGGAGGGAGACAGTCTCTAGTGTTACTTAAAATAAAATTTTTTTTTGTCCTGCCTGTTGCAAGCCTCGTGGGGTCCTGGTTTCTGACACTTAAGTCCTCAAGCTAGGATTGCAGACCTTGAGCCCTATTCATTTCCCCATCCATCAGCTGATGCGTGCCACAGGGATAACAGCCATGTGCTCCAGGACCTGCTGCGAGAAGGCTCCTGTAGCAGGCAGATGAAGCGGGTAACTGCTGGCAGCAGGTAGGTGCTTGCTGGCAGGGAATGGATCAGGCCCTTGGTGGGCCTGTGCTTACAGCTGATGCTTGGGGTAACCTAGAAGCTATTCAAATTACAGTGAAAAGACTGCCCATTAGGATTTTGAGCTCATGCTGCATTAAAAGTGGTATGGGTGCTTAAGCCCCTCACCTTGAGTTTCATGAACCAGTGAGTTCCCTGTTGTCTGAGCAGTCTCATCTTCAGGGCAGCACCTTCCCCACTTCTCACCTCCCAGGCAAGGGCTCTGATGGTTCCACACCATATAAATGGGAGGCACTGCAAACTGTAAGGCACATCCCAGTCCTGCTTTATGTGCAGCTTTGTCCTTCCAGACCTTAGCGGTGACCACATGCAGGGAGGAGGGCCTGTTCTGCTTCAGGAGGTAAAGCAACCTGATAGGTTTTCTTCAGATCAGCTGCACCTGCAAGGCTGGGGATGGGGATAATTAGAGACAGGAAAACCTAATGAGCAGGATAATCTTGCCCTGATGGGTCAAATACTTAAAGTGCTTGGGTTTAGCTGAGCCACAGATAACCTGTTAACTTGTATGAGCAAGTGCCTTCTCTGTACAGGGCAAATCTCTCCTTTCCTCCCCAGGCTGATCCCCCTTCCCAACCACCTCCATTTCCCTCAGAGCTGCTGCAACTGCTGCTGAAGCTCAGCAGCAGGCTGGGCTGTGGGGGCAGCAGGTGTGTTTTGCAGCCCTCACTCAGCAAACCCAAAGCCTGAAAAGGTTGTCAGCATATTTATACCCACACCCTCACCATGACAGGACTGTCTGTGAACCAGCCCTGACTTAATTTTTCTTTGAGGCCATGCTCTGCAGACAGGATGCAGTTTCTGTGCTGGCCAGTAAATACATGATTCTGGTTTCTGTAGCTCTCCAGAGAGCATGTAGCTCCAATTTACCAAATTAAAATCACTCCGGGGAGGGAAGATCAGAGCTAGAAGAGAAGACAAGGAATGCGTGACATGCCCGTGCTGCTTTGCTCTCTGCCATGTGTGTCCATACGTGCCTTTTATAGGACTTCTTGCAGGGGAACTAGAAACCTGCCCTTTGAGAGTAGTTGGTGTCTATTGTTTGCCGAGGCTCTGAGCTTGCAGCTTTTCAGAGGCAGCCAACATGGCAACCTTACGCAATGCCTGCCGGAATGACGCTGTGTTTCCATACTTAGTTAAGATTTTGAACTGGCTAGACATTAGGGCTGACTCTTCCTCCGCGTGTTTAATTTAGCCTTTAGAGGAACACCGAGGACACCGTCGCATTAAAACCCCAGCCGATGGGAGAAAGCGTCTGAGCAGCTGATAGCTTCCTACCTGGTGACTGATTTCACAGTTTGCAAACTGCAGGAGCTGTCTTCCTTTCCTCACAGCCTCTCAGAACCAATGTGCTGCAACTGAATCTTTGTGGTTTACGTACAGGGTGACATCATGTCCAGAAATAGATCGTGGTGTGTGAAATGGAGGCTTTACCTACCCCCAGAGGAGGCCAGTTCTCCTGCATACTTGGAAACAGCAGAATTTCCTCAATCTATACCATATAAAAGCTCACTATTTACAGCTGCCTTCCTCTTTGTCCTGCGTTTAGAGAGAGCCAGGTGCTTGTACTTTTCTTTGCAAACAAAAAGGGGAAACCACCACTGCTGACAACCTCATCACTTGCCTGTGTGGAGAACCAGATACACCTTTGCAGCACGCTTGCAAAAATACTCCCCTGGCTGCAGCTTTGGAGAATGAAGAAAGAATGACGATAAAATCTTCCAAATAGCTTTTGCCCTGGCAGAAAGCCCAGAAATAGCAGCAAGGACAGGCTGTCCTTCGGGAGATGAATATTCCCTCAGCGCTGCAGAGCTGGACTGGTGGAAAGAAAATGTAGGTTATTCTGGCTGAAAAAATTTCATGGAGTGGTAGTCACTTAGCCCTCTCTGCCCTGGCCTCAAGGCCACGTCGTTTCCAAAGAGGAGTCATGTGCCTCTTGAAAAAAATCTACTCTCTGTCTTGCCTGGCTTTCCCACAGCCTCCTTAAGTATTGCCTCACCTATTTTGGTGGGTATGGTTCAGCTTCTGTTCTTAGCATATCCATATACTTTCTCTGTGTTGAGAAATCCCTTGCTTTCTCATCCCTCTCTGCTGTGTGGCCACCCTTTTTCTCCAGTTACTAAATCTGTTTCTAATTGAGAAAGCCTTGTTTTTTTTTTTGGTGGGAAATCTATATGTTTTTGGTCAGAATAACACCAGTTTTCTTTATCTTTCTGTAGTCTTAGGCCTTCAGGAACAACAGGATCTATGTTGTCCTTCCTATACTCTGTACAACATAATTGCCATCTTGTGCGTACTCACCTTTTTTTAATACAATTCAAGTAGCTTCTTAGACAACCTATCTTCCTGTATCCTTCTGATATATTCACAGCCTTGCAGTGTAGACCAGCACATACACTCCTGTTTCACTTCATTTCCCAAGCAAAGGGAGTCTTGGGATCTTACCACAAGCATCCTTTACTGGGCCAAAAAAGCTCATCTTTGCTGACTTTTCCTTTGAAATGCTTCAAGCTATTTAGTTGGGCCATGTGAATTAACAGCGGGATGAGGTCCCCTGACCTAGACAATACTGTTTTGGCTGCTCAGGTATCCCAGGTATGCCATCACTGCATTATTTTCCGTGCGCTCATGCAGTGTCACAAGCCACCAAATGAAGCTAGCTCTACCCACAAGTTCAATTTCCATATTATATAGGTGCATGTTCTCAAAATAATGGCTAGCTGCCTCTCATTTCTCATTCAGCTGCCTTTTTTCTCTGTTTTACATGTTCACACCCGTCAGAAAAATGGCTGGGTACAAGCACAGCAACAACATCAGCTTAATTTATATAGGGCAAAGAATCTCCTCCAAAGCACAAGCTTGTCTTTGTGCTGCCTGCTGTCAGCGTCACTTCTCTGCATCTCCACTGCAGTGCATGGGCAATTGGAGAAAGACACCTCCTCCTTCCCTCCCATTAAAGATAAGTTAGCCAAGGAGATAAATGAACTTGCTGGCATGCAAACGGTGCAGCTCAGGACAGGCCTGCTTGGCTAGATCACTGGTTAGCCCTGCCAATAGCTAATTCGTTCAGAAAAAGGTGCATGTAACCCTGTAGACAGAGGCAGAGCAACCTTCATGCCTTTTATTTCCCCTGCCCCCAACAGTTAGTGGTTGGCACAATTAATCCTGTTTAATGTAACTATGGATAGTCATGCAAACCTTTAATCCTTCTCAAATCTACTAACCTTGTAGCCTGCGCTGGCTGGAGTTCCACATTGTGAGCTGTAAGCAGGCATTAGGCAGCTTGCCTTCTTTTACATTCCTCATTTTCAGTCAAATGGATTGTTCTTGTCTGGAGATGAGAAACTGCCATTTGTTTTACTTTTTTTTGTTTGTTTGTTTGTTTTTTGGTGAGTTATTCAGGGCACCGCTGCTGTGCGCCCTTTCCTGCAATAACTGGTGCCTTACCCAAGACATTCAGGAGCGTTCAGTGCTGTAGGTGCTGACACAGTATGGATCATCAGCAAGACTGAAATGGAAGTCAGTTCTGAAAAAGTAGCCAGGGACTGAGATTCCAAAACGCTCTTAAGATCCCTCCCAACCCTTGTTCCCTCCACTCCACTCTGTCGCCCCCCCCCCCCAAAA
>VXAA01003297.1:334046-420847 GCA_013399115.1 Anseranas semipalmata | reverse complement strand
AAAGAAAAGAAAAGAAAAGAAAAGAAAAGAGAAGAGAAGAGAAAAAGGAGGATTGTTGAGGCAGGATGTGGGAAAACTGCCTTAGAAAAATAACTCTGCTTTAATAAGGGAAAAAGTCTATCTTTGTTGGAGCAGATGCAGTTTAAAAGAAGGAACATTAAGGAACACTTTGGGGAAATCTTTAATCTGGTAGCAGCATCCAAGAGAAATAGTGTAGGAGAAAAAGACCTGAGGGAGATGAATGTACAGTGATGCATTAGCAGATAAATAGCATGCAGAGGACTCTGGGCACTTCCCCATATCTGTGTGCTGGTCGAGCCAGCTGGGCCTTCCTTTCAGCAAGCAGAGGAAGAGAGGGACGCGTGGCTCCTGCCTCCCCATCCTCAGCTCAGCAGAGGCTTTCTGTCAACCTGGCTTCTAATTGTGACATCCAGAGCTTGTTCCTTTAAGCATTTACACCTCCAATCAGGCCGCCAGTCCCACTGCCATGTGGAGCCATAAACAGGGATAAACAGTAATTAGTATGGTAAATAGCTTGGCCTTGTGTTTTCTGGTTACAGTATCATGGTAATTATTTCCGGCTCCCTGCCTGCATACTCCTGCTGCCTGATTTTGTGCTCTGTACATCCTTGCCAGCCTGATTATCACCGGACGCATTAAAATCGGCGATTGCTCTCTCCCGTCTCCCAGCCGCTCCACGGGGGTACTGACCCAGGCCCATTACACCGAGGCACTCGGGGATGACTGAGGGGCCATGGGCACCGTCGGTGTCTTCTGGGGGCTTTGCCAGTCAGTGGGGCCTTGTGAAATGCAGCAAGAGAGATGGGTGGTCGGGTCAGCTGCTCCTGCCCGTGCATCCCCCTGACATGGGGGGTTCTTTTCCTTTCTCCCCTCTGGCTCGCCTTGTTGCAGCAAGGCATCCATACATGCAGGCTATAGGTTAGGGTGCCCGAGACCTTCTTACCAGCTGTGGGACCCACTCTTCACTTTCTGAACCAGGGCTCTCCTTTCTTTCTAAATTCCCCCCATTAACAGTCTCTGTTTTGCAACATGCTGTGTTTTCTCCTTGTCCCTGCACTTCCCCAGAGCTCCTGACTCACTTTTTCCTTCTGAATGTCCCTCCTCAGCCACCCTTCTGCAGACTGCAGGAGGTAAGTATGTGCCTGTTGCTTTATTTGCCCCCAGCCCTTTCTGTATGCATGCAGGTTGGAGACACTGGAGGTAGCCTGTGGATCTGGGGTAATTGCTCATTCACTACCTCTCTCCCAGTGGCCAGGATATTAGTATGAGCAATTTGTTAGAAACCTCTCTCACGTCCTGTTTTATTCAGGTCTCATGTATGAAATGTCACCAAAAAGGTTGTGTTTTCCCAGTTACATCTGAACCCTTCCCTCTCCCCCCTGTGGAGATACACTGCCTGATAACCCCTGTGTGCATGGTGGGCTGGACTCTGCAGCACTGTAGGGTCCATCAGCAAATGCATTGGCTGCTCCTGATGTACACAAACATGTGCCTCAGCTGACCCAGTTTTTTATTTTGCTGGAGATATATGAATGTTATTATTCACAAGGCATTGCAAACATGCTGGGCTCCACAAGACTCTCAGGAAGACAAATGGGCATTGCTGGGGAAGGAATGGCCAGGGGAGAGACAGCTGCTGTTTCTTCCCAGAAGGCACCTCAGTAGCAACACTTGGTTGTGACGGTGGACACATGTCTTTGGGATTAGAGCCACAAAAGACAGGCCTGGCAGGGTCCTCAGGACATCACTGAGTCCATGTCCATCCCAGGAAGATCAATGCATGCATCGTTCCCAAGAGATTTTGGCTGGCCTGGTTTTGAAATCCTCAAGTGCAGGATGTTCCCCCTGGTCCTCAGGCAGTCTGTGCAGTGTACACCATGCTATCCTTTTCACAAAATATCCTGTACTGCAGTGTAAGCCCACTGCTTCCTCTTCCACCCCCTGTGGACACTGAGAATTGAGGACTCCTCTCCTTTTATAGCAACCTTTTATGTATTTGAAGACCATTATCATGTCCCTTCTCAATCTTCTGTAGTTTAAGCAGTTTCATTTTGCTCCATCCTTTCCTGGTAGGTCATGTGTTCTGCATCTCTGATCATGTTGGCATGATTCTCCTAACTATTTGCAAGAGAGCTTTGCTCTCCTCCCCCATCACTCTCAGACTGACAGCAGAAAACCTCTCTCTCACCCCTGGAACCATAAGTCCCGATGGAGACGCACGTTATCCTTCACTCCTCAAATATAACTTTGACTACATGTCATTTTTCTAGACAACTGAAGTCATTCATCAGGTTTTCCTCAAAAGACTTGGATTGGAGTGCCTTGCTGTTCCCAAAGGCAATTAATTCTAGCTGAATCTTGG
Organism: Anseranas semipalmata; assembly: GCA_013399115.1. Classification (NCBI taxonomy): domain Eukaryota; kingdom Metazoa; phylum Chordata; class Aves; order Anseriformes; family Anseranatidae; genus Anseranas; species Anseranas semipalmata. Next base: position 418,464 of record VXAA01003297.1, on the reverse strand, counting down.
CTTAGATGTGAGCCAAAAAGGTGTCTGAAGAAAAACTGATTGTGTGTGTGTGTATGTATGTATGTGTGTGTCTCCTTTACAAAGGCTCTGCAGTGTTGCTCTAAGGGGTGGAGAACCTTTCAGTTTGTGCACTGTGATACCCACGGTGCTTGGAAAACCAGCTCTGCAGTGGAAACCAGTTCTTGGTGTGGAAAGCCAGCTCTGCAGCATGGGGAGATTTGCAGTCAGAAAGTGGATGAGCTCTCCCTGGGAGGCTGCCTTTGAAACCAGCCTTCAGGTCCCCTTGGCCAACACACCTGGGGGGTTGTGATTTTGCTTCCTCCATTCCAGAGTGCACAAAAATGATTTACCAAGATTCTGCCAAATCTTCTCCAGTTTTTACCCCCTGCAGCTAGAAGATCAGGAAGCCTGTGTGTCATTTGGGCTAGCAGAAGTTCATTCTCCTCCAACTTCTTTTTTGCTCACAGCAAATGAGACCTGAGCAAATGAAGACCTGTAACCCTGTTCCTCTTTCTCTGCCCATCTGTCTTCTGCAACAGCTGAGGGGTGTATCCCTGCCTCAGCTCTGCCCTGAATGAAGCCTTCTTCTCAGCCTCGGTATCCTCTCCTCTTGGCTATCATAGCTTGCCATTCCTGGGATCTTTAGGCACCATGTGCTTGGGATAGATGTGAAGCACAAATGAACAAGGCCTCTGTACATGCAGCAGTATTGCCAGTCTTTTGGAGTGCCCTAGAGTTCAATTGCATCCTCCATCCCACCTCCTGGCCCACAGGTCAGCCTGCAGTGCAGGGTCACTCCCGAATCACCCTCTGCACTTTAAAAATGTTCCCTTCCCTGCTTGTTTTGCCTTGTGCTGATCTGCTTGCTTGAAATCTCACTGCAGTGGCCGGGAGAGCAGCGGTGTTGCTCCATGCCTGCACCCTGTCAACTCTCCCCCTCCTGCTGACCGCAGCAGAAATCGCACCTGACTTCTCTCCCCTTGCTCCTGTGCTGTCCCTCGTCTGCCTCTCTGCTGCAAGTTCAACTAGTAGGCAATGACGCATGCAGAAATACTAAGCATGTGCTTATGATATATAATAAGCACTCAGCGCTTACGGGCTGCTCTTCAGCCTTGGGCTCCAACACACTTGAGCAGAAGGCTGGAAATATCACCCTCGCTGTGCAGAGGGGCAACGTGACTCACACAGGGCTGCCCGGAGCTGGGATTAAGACACGGGCAGCCTAAATCTCTTCCTGGTGCCTCTCGTCTAGTAGACGGTCCTACCTGTCTCTGGCTGTGCTGTCCAGCCCACTTGCACCTGCCTGCTCTGCCCATTGCTGGGCTGCACCCACGTGCCCTGGTGCCTCCATGCAGAGAGGAGAAAGCTTTTCCCCCAAAGTCTGTACAGCAGAGGGGTAGGATGGGGTGATGCAGAGCCCACTCTCACTGCAGGGGACGCGCACTGCTTTGCTCGCCCAAGGCTCCCGAACAGCCCTTGGGGATGTCTAAGGGCTGCTGCAGCACCGTGCAGATGCTGCCTGGGTGCCAGCAGTGGCGGAGCTGCATCAGCACAACAGACTGGTGTGGCCGGCGTGCACATGTGCCAGGGGCTGGGGCAGTGGCGCGGAGCAGGGGGGAGAGGCAGGCGCCTTGCATCAAACTCACAGGCTGCGGCGGAGCGACAGAGCAGAAAGGGTGAGCGACAGGGAGGGCGAGAGGCTCAACCGGAGTGATGGAGGAGCAGGAGGAGGGGAGAGGGAGCAGGTCTGTAGCCTGGGTGTGCAGCAGCAATTTTTATTATTAAAAATAACCCCCTGTCCCTTTCTAACCTCGCATCTGATAAACGGTTCTCTGATTTCATTTTGCTTTTTTAATTCTCCCTCAGGCACTGCTGAAGCTCAAGTGTGGTCTCCAATATTTATATCTTTCTGTCTCTTCTATTTTCTTTCTTATTTGGAAAATATACCCAAGAGGACTGTGGGACTTGGGGAGAGTAAGAAGCAGAGGGGCTGCCACTTTGGATCAGTTGACCTGATCCAAGATCATCCTTTCTGCTGAAGCTCTGTCTCATCAGAAAATGGGACCATCCATGGCAGTGCGAAACGCACCCATGCAGCTGTGCGATGCGAGGTGGGGTGGAAACATCCTCCTCGCCCTCCCCATGGCAGAGCACTCCTTGCAGCACAAAGTTCGCTTTCTATTTGGTGAGATGTGGTACCCAGGGGACCCCAGCTGGGTGCAGGTACAGGAGGACCCACCATGTGGGCGCTGAGCTGGGGCTGGGCAGACCTGGCATGATGTGGGATCAATCACCCTCTTTCTCTGGGCCTCAGGTTCCTCATCTCTGGGCAGAGAGCTAATTAGATTTGTTTCCTTCATCAAGTGCTTATGTAATGCCTCTTCAGCTGAAAAATGCTGGAGAAGATGCCTTGTTTTGTAGCTCAACAACAGAAAAGAGAAGTACATCAGCTACCTCTGGACCTGGAAAATTCCCCATTGGTAGCATCAAGTACATGGGAGAGCATATTCCTGTCAATGAAAGGGAAATGAGTGTGTGCCATACTTCAGATAGAGCTGAAAAGGGATAACGCTGGGAAGAGAGTCACTGCAATGGAAAAGGTCCCTTTCAGCTTACATCCTGGGGATCTGATCTTGTTTCATCTTGCTCTGGAGCCCAGAACCAGGATCATTGGATGTAATCAGTTTTCACCTTAGAGGGCAGGTGAATCTCAAACTCTTTGTGCCATCCTGTTTTATGCTTTTGGTTAGGGAGAAGGCGTCATATCAGCCACCTTCTCCTGCAGCTGGGAGTTCCACAGGCTATCCTAAAATGCATGTTCTCCTTTCCATTCCTAGATCATCTTGTGCCTTTAGTTCACAAGCTTCTCTGCCATAGAGCATTGTATGAAGGGAAAGAGTCAGATCCATAAGGATTTTAGGTGTCCCAGCGGAAGCTCTACTGTTTGCGCTCAGAGTTATCTACTGCCTTCCCCAGGCTTGTACTGCTGTCAGCAAAAGTAGTGTCTTAGCCAAAGCTGTATCTTTCCTGAGCCATCGCAAATGTGAATGAGCCTCACAATTTGTAGCTCTTCCTGCTCATGGGCTCACACCTCGGTCCTTCCCACTCCTGCTCTCATGCCCTGGGAGGCAACTGCCCTTGGACCCAGGACTTCTTGGCCCAGGCTACATTGTGCAAACCCATCACGAGGTGGCACCACAAGATTGCCTTTGTTGTTCTTTAAAAAAAAAAAAAAAATCTCTCTCCATTTTCTTTACTCACCCCAGCTGCCCTCTTACTTTTCAGCCCATTGCTGCCCTCTGTCACTCAGCTGGCTGCAGACAGTTGTCTGGTTTTCCTCCAAGGCTCCCCTGGGTCCAAAGCCGTGGTCAGGGGCCATGGATGGGCAATGAGAAGGACTGCCTGCTATCTGAGTGGCAGGCTTGCTCTCTTCTCTCTTTCAAGGAGCAGTGAAGATGCCTGGGAGGAGACCCCAGACCAGCCCAGGGTGCTCTTTAGCCCTTGCCTTCTCCTCTGCTCCCTGGAGGAGCTGCTGAAGGGAGGATGCTCTTGCCTGCTCTGCTCTGCTGTGGCCTCCCTCCAGCTGTGTGAGCAGAGCACAGCTGGGCTGAGAGGGCAGCAAATCTCTTGGGGGCTGCTGGCCTGAGCATGGACAGTCTGCCCTTCTGTAGCGGGCATTTGGCAAACACTTAGCCGGCGCTGGCCTACTTCAGCTCTCTGCCATGGTCCTGCTTGCATACAAGATCATCAGGCTGCTGTGCCCAGGCTCCCTGCAGCTGCCCTTTGGAGGATTTCGTGAAGCAGATCAGGAGAGATAGCTCTGGTGCTTGCCGACCAGCTGTGAAACCAGCTCTCTGGCACTTTGGAGAGGAGGCGAGAAGGTTTTGAGCAAGATGACAAACAGGTACCCCACAGGTTGTATGAGACAGCCCCTTGGAGACTGGGCCTGAACCCATGGGATGCTTTGGGGAAGGCCGGAGCCAGATCCCACAGATGGATCCCACAGACCCACATCTAGAGAAGATTCACACAGGGCTTTTGAAGACACTGCTCCTCTTCTCAGCAGCAGCTTGGCAAACTGCAGTGGTGAGCGTCCTTTCCTGGGCTGAGCTGTTGGATTAAATTGAATTCCATTCCTCAGAGACCTCTCCCTCAAACACACACCCCCTCATTATGCTTTTCCTCTCTGCTGTTGTTTTTCAAAACACACCACCTTTTCATACATGGTCTTTATCTCCTGTCTAGAAAACTGTCTGCCACCATACCTCTGGCTGCCCTTTTGGGGCAAGAGATTCCTTTTCCCCTTGCGCTCTCTCTGTTTCTCTCCTCTGCTAGAGGTATTAATTTATATTTTTCCCCTCACCTCCTTTCAAGCTGTTCTCTTTTACTATCCCCTTCTCTGCTTGTCTTGACCCATGTGGGGTGAGGAGGGGAGAGGTGAGGGGGTACCACAGCTTGCAGATGTTACTGAATCACAGTGGCAAACAGTGCGGCCAAAATAGTCCTTCTGCACCGCCCTGGTCCCACTGCCCTGTAAAAGAGAAACCCAAGCAGGTTTGTGCACAAGGATGCTGCTCCCCTGCCACACCGTGGGCTATTGCATGCCCCATCTCAGCCCATCTCCAATGTTACACCTCCTGAGGGGCTTCTTCTCTAACCTGTACGATGCTCTGCCTTTATCAAGCGATGGGGAGGGTTGGCTGCAGCCAACAGAGAGGAGGTGGGGATGCGGGGGCCCTGTAGTACCCTGTAGGCCTGCACGTCCCAGGGGGTGCAATGGAAAATCAGGCTTGGGTGGCATTGTCCTTTCTGTGGACAGAGGCCGTCTTCAACCTCAGCTGCCAGCAAAGAGGTGCTAATGCCCAGCCTCTTGCTGTGGATACTTTGCTTTATACGGTGGAGTCTGCAGTAGGTGACAGATAAAAAGAAGCTGGAGCAATGGGAGAAGGGACCTCCAAGAGGGAGCTGACCTCCATCCTGGGAGCTGTGCGACCACTGGGATCAGGAGCTGCAGATCTGATTGCCGGCACCGTGGCTGGGAGATCGGCGGGAGGGAGCGCACGGCCAGCTCGGAAATGCTCCGGCGGATCTGTGTGAGGAGCTCTGCTTCAGAGCCACAACACTGAATCACTCCCAGAAATCCCCCGCCAGCCTAAGCACAGACAGCGGGGAGAGGGGAAGGTGGTAGATGTGTGGTGCTTCCATTTCCTACAACAAAGCGAGCGTAAAGGGGATTAGGAAGGCAATGCTGGGGGAAAGAGGGAGAGATTTAGGAGGAAAGGGAACATTAAGATTGAGAGGGATGATATGCAGATTGAAGCTGTTGGGCTAGAACAGAAGAACTTCTCAGTCTATATATTTAGCTCAGTGAGGTATATAAACAGAAACCTACAGCCAGCTCAGCCACTTCTCCCCCAGCGGAGTGAGTCATCAGCCCTTGGATCTAAAGTTAGGTTCACGTCAGAGCTTACACTCTCTCTCTCTGCCTCATTTTATTTTTCTCTTTCTATTTTGAAGGGTGTGGGAAAAGCTGAGCACCGTCTCCTGGAAGCAGCAAACATAAACCCGCGGCGGCAACAGATGCCGGACCTGCTGCCCTACCTGGGAGCGCTGGGGAAGAGCCTGCTGCTGCCTGGCCGCTCCTCTTCCCTGCCGTGTGTCTGGGGATGAGCTCAGCCGTGCCCCTGAGGCTTGGCCATGGAATGCCTCTAAATCCAGCGCTGCAGGCTCAGCTTCCCCTCAGCCCACTGCCACCTGCAGACCTGCTGAGCAGAGGGATGCATCTCCCAGTGCCAGCCCTGCAGTCTCTCTGCTTGGGTGAGGCTTCCCCTTTCCTGCCCGTTCCCTCGCACCTAGACCTCTCTCCGGTGCTGTTTGCAGTGGATCTCATACTTGCTGACCCACCAGCAGTGCTGCTGGCCCAGGTGGTGAAAGGGAAGATGTGGGCTTTGCTGTTCCTCTCAAAAACTGCAGAGGAGACAGAGAGGGACCCTTGGAAATGCTGTGGATGCATGTGTAGGTGTGCCATGCTCACCTCCTCTTCTCTTCTCTTCTCTTCTCTTCTCTTCTCTTCTCTTCTCTTCTCTTCTCTTCTCTTCTCTTCTCTTCTCTTCCATTCCCTCCCTCAGGGCAGGTGACAAAACTCTTTGAAGGAGCTTTGGTGGATGAAGGTGGAGCCCTGTGACTTCCCTGAGCTGCAAGACGAGGAGCTGCGTGTCCTTGTCCCCCAGACAAGAATGGGATTGCCACTGTACCAGTGAGCGCACAGAAATCCTGCCTGGTGGAAGGGGAGTGGGGATGAGGGGCTCTGCTCTGGACTTGTGTCTGTGCAGGAGCACAAGCTGCTCTTTTCATCACCAAATTTGTGATGGGAAGCACAGCATGGCTCTATCTCCCCACCCAACCTCTTTCCCTCTCCCCTTCTTCCATGCCTGTCACATGTTTTTATGGATCTGGAGGGTCTGTCTGAGAGTTCAAGTGTCACCTGGTCATTGTGGTGTGGGTACACTGGAAGACAAATAGACATCGTCCTGGGATGTGTGCATCAGTGATGACACACGGGTTGTCTTGCTTGTGTATTTAAATACATCTGTCTCCCTGTCCCCCTCTGCGTGTTTCCTGCATCTTCTTTCACCATTTCATTTCTTTTGCCTCTCCCTGCTGCCCTTTATTCCTCCTCTCTCACCCTCTCCCTCTTTCTCCTGCCCTCCTCCTCATTCTCTTTTTCTCATTTGATATTCATGCATGAATAAATTCAATTGCATTTTTTCCCTGTTCCCCCTGAAGGGGCTTGTTGGTGAATTGCAGGCATCTGAAATCATATAATGCTCAGATTCATCATTTCGGGGACAGAATTGAAGCCCTTCTGCTTCCCAAGAAGAAATAGCAGATGCCTTTTTATGAGGAGAGGTAATGGCAAATATCCTGTGGCTGGTGAGTGGGAAGACAGAAAGCTAAGGGGACTAACTTCTGCAGCCAAGGTGGACTTGAGGGCACGAGCAGACTAGAAGGTCAACCAGCCCCTCCAGTATACGTAGGGATGGGGAAGGCACACATAGTCTGCCTCAGCTGACTTTTGGGATGATTACATGGCTCTGGTGGTATCGCACCAAGGCTGATTTGTCACAAAACCACGTCCAGCCTGCACCTCGAGGGGTTTCCCGATGTGTGCAGGCATCTGCTTTGTCCCTGCTCTTGCCAGGCAGCCCTCCAGCTAGCGCAGGATGGTAGTCCTGGAGTCACCACAACCATCCTTGGTCCCAAAGGAAGCTGGAGGTGGTGTCCTACACTGTGCAGTGTGAGCGAGCTCTGACCACGGACAAGGAGAGCTCCCGCCAGCACAAATATTTATCCTGGAATTAAATCTCTCCCCAGCTTGTGGCTGATGCATGGGTTTACCATACATCTGCAGTCCTGGTCAGAGGCTACGAGAGGAAAAGCTGTTTTTCAGGCAGATTGTTAATCAGATAACTTTTGACGCTTGCAACATTCCCACCATTTATAACTCTGTTCTCTCTTCTCTTTCAGCACTCCTGGTGCACCTTAAGTATCATCTGAGGGCTGAGTTCATCCTTCAGGAGAGGAAACAAGACGAGATGCTTCATAAAACACAGCCCTGTTCTGATGAAAGTGGGCAGTGGCTGCTGTCTCTGATCCAAAGGCATTTCAGGGCCTCACGAGGGGCCATGGCAGTGCCAACCACTGTGTTGGGGCTCAAGGGACTTTAACTTAGGTGGCAGAAACAGCCCTGGGCTCTGCGGCTTCTGCTCAATGCCTGTGGCAGAGCCAAGCCAAGCCATGCAGGGATGAAGAGTGCCACGGGTGTTTTTCACCGTAGATCATGGCTTTACCAGAAGCTGGGCTTGCTCCATGTCCGTCCCACAGAGAGTTAACATCAGAGGGCCTGTTCTGCAGTAAGATTGAAGTGCTTGCTTTCCCAGCCATTTTTAGGTCAGAAGTGTTAATTACCCTGACCCAGCTATTCTGGCCGTGAGTGCAAAGTCTGCATCAGCTGGCGCAGGTTTCATCTTGGTGGGGAAGAGCTGGAGGAGAATTCGCATAGCCCTGAGAGGGAACAGAGGAACTTCTGGGGTGCAGCACACATTGTACTGCATCCCAACCGAGAGCCAGGCATTTCTTAGCTGTTTATTTACAATATACACCCGTGGCAGAAGCCATGTGGCAAGAGTATCTCCATCTCTCCTAACATCTGGGGTTTTGTTGGTCTGAGCAAGGAAAACCCGTGACGAGCCTTGAGGACTGTGATGACTTGAGACTAACCCCCACTAATGGTGCCTGTGTGCAACATTTCACCTAATGCCTGCTTCTCAGGGCCAGCTCAGCGATGCTCAGCAGCCAAATGGATGGCTGATGCTCCAAGGATGAGGTGTTTGTGCTGGTGCGGGGCCAGGCTGCTCGGCCACGGGATGGGGCTGGTGAGGGAGATGGGGCGGCAGCACCCTGTGTAGCCCTCCTAGGGTGAGATCCTTGCGTTATCCGTCCATCACTCTTGTTTCCCCACGGCAACACAAAACACAGCAGGAAAATATTTTTCAGCGAGTTGTGCCCACCCCCGAGTTCCCGTAGCAGTTTTGGGAGTAGGATGGGTGGCTGATTTTGAGGGAGGGAATTTAGGTTGCTTTGTTGAATCTCCCCAAGGGGTGTTTGTCCAAAGGGCTTGCTTTGTGACTTGCGAGGGTCACACGCTCACCAGTGCAGGGCAAGGCAAGCACGCCAAAGCCCGTGTCTATCAGGGAAGGGAGGCAGAGAGGGCTGAGGGCAGGGGACAAGTGGCTGTCCCGAGGCCCCCCGCGGCTGTGTGTGCGAGGAGATTTCTCCCTTTCCTCTGAAATCCCTACCTTGTGCGTCTCTAATTGTAGGTTTCCCCTAAAGACATTTGGTGTCACTGTAAGGACGGCGTTTCTCTCTCCCTCTATGCCTGTACAGTTATTCTCTCTCTCACTGTGCAGCCGCTCCGTGAGCCGCCAGTGAACATACCATAAGACACAGATAGAGAGAGAGAGGCAGACAGAAAGCACACACCGGCCCTTCCTCCTCGCCTCCCCACCGCGGACCAGCTGAACTGGCCCCCACCCACACCTTCATCGCCTTCCAGCACCCCACCATCGTTTTGACCCTCCAGGCTTTTCGGAAGGAAGCTTCTGTCACTTCTTAACACCACCCGCCTGGAAAACACACACACACACCGCCACACACAGCCCCCCAAGCCCTCCTGCGAAGGANTTTTTTTGGTTTTTTTTTTTTTTTTTTTTGGACACCAGAGCTTCAGACTCCAGCCTGAGCAGGCACAATTTCTTAACATGTATTCTCCTTTTAAACCATCTCCTTCCTGCACACGCTCAGTACTTGCAGCTACGGATCTAACACAACTCCCCGATCCTTGCCTGCAGGTCCTTTGCTCCCCGTCACTCAGCTGATCCTGATCTTTTTCTTTTATTTTCCCCCCCACCCCCCGGGGTGCTGAGGTGTGTGTGTGGGTGAGCGTGCCTGTGTGCAGGGGGGGGGGGGCGGGGGTGCCTTTTTCATTTTATTTATTTATTTTTTCCCAGCGGGGAATTTTTTCAAACCGTCTTGATTAGTATTTTATTTTGCTTCTCTGACTTGGACACTTCTCCCTTGGAGATTTCTTTTCCATGCAAAGGTAGGTGAGAAGCATGCACACCTGGCTAACCTTATGTCTGTCTTGTTTCGCTCGTTTTTGCTTCCCTTCTCATAGAAGACTTGCGCCCACCCATGTACCTGCATCATCCCTCTTTTCTTTCCTACCTGTTTCCTTCCTGGCAGAAGTAAAGGCTTGGGGTAGACATGTCTGTAATGTTAACAATTCCAGCTTTCCGGAGAGGAAAGTTATTTCTCTGTGCATGCCCAGCTGTACGTGTGTGTCCGTGTGCAGTGCCCATGCATGTAAGACTGCCTCTGTTTACCCAACAAGTACCAAGAATTGATTTTGGTGTGTGATTTGGGCAGGGGTGGTGGAAGAAGGGGAACGAATGTGTGTCCAGCAATTCACATCCATGGGTAATTACAGGAGGAAACGTGTTTGTCACACATTTTCAGCATCTCTTTATACGTGGCTATAAATGATACACAGAGTGTGAATAATCCCAGGAATTTAAAATTGAGCTTTGGTTAGTTTGTGGTGTTATGATGGGGAAGGATGGTAGGAAAGAGGAAGGGTTACAAAACCTCCTCCCTGGAGAGGTAACTGTCTGAGACTTGTATATATATAACTTTTCTTTAAACCACCTCACTGGTTAGGGGCTTCTTGGGTTTGGGATATTTTTTGTTTCTTTGCCAAGCGAGAGTTGGGTCATGGATTTGGGTTTCATAAATTGCCTTTCCTCGTTTTGTTTGTGATTATTGTTGCATTTAAATTGTGTATGCAACATCCAAAGTGTCAGAGAAGGGACAGGGAATAGAATGTACTTTAATATAGCAAATGCATCATCTTCTGTACAACACTGGAAGCTGTTGGCTGGAGACAGGGGGAGAGAAATAGAAAATTAAAAAAAGAAGAGAACCAGAAATAATGTCAGACATCGGTGACTGGCAATTATCTGGCATATTTTCTGCCAATACTGTTTTTCGTAACACTCTTGATGGAGACCTTTTGCTTCTTGGTAACAGCAGCTGTGTGAAAAGTACCGGGGGCTTTAAAACACAACAGAAAGAAAAAAAGAAAAACAACACGCATAATTTCCCTGCAAATTATTACAAAGAAAAATGGTAAACATCAAAAAGCAGAACTTGCTCTGCATTTTCTCTCTGTTAATAGGGAGAGTTTTCTCATTGATCTGGGGGTTGCTAGTGGTTCTGTGTCTCTGTCGCATGGAAGACTGCTATGTTAATTGTCAGTTGTTTCTGTGTGCTGTTGCAGAGCTCTTGGTCTTAAATTTGGGCTAGCAATTAAGGGTTTGTTACCTTGGAAGAAGGGAAGGGTCTGCTGACCCCCACCCATTGATGTTTTCCCTCCAATGTGTGAACTTCTCTACCAGCAGAAGGAAATGAGGACATCTTCTCAACACCCCACCTGCAAGGAAACTTTTAATTCAAAGCCCTGGGAAGGGAATCGAGGAGCCCCCTTTCTGCCCCCTTCCCCCTGATGTTTTAAGGACACCTCCCGAGCATCCCTGGCCCACCCAGCACTGCCCCATCCCTCGGCAGGAGGGCAGCATCCGGCAGGAGGCAGCTCCCCACTGCCTGCAAGGGCTCGTGCTGCTGGGCTGAGAGCATTTATTTCTCTCTCGCCGTTAAATAACACCATAGCTTCGTGGCACTGGCACCGAACGTGCACTGCGAGCCTCCTAAGAGCAGCAGCAGTGCTTGCCCATCGGTGCGGTGCCACCATCCCCTCTCCCGGGGGAGCAGGGGGGAAGACGGGGGCCGGATCCGGCTGCTGCCCTGGGTTCCCTTCCCAGTTAGCGGGGAGCGCGCCCTGGCTGGAGGCCGGCAAGAGCAGCTTCCCTGCAGATCTCGGTGGGAGATCACCAGGATGCACACATCTCACCGGGAGGTCTCATGCTGAACATCCCAGAGGAGTGTGAGGGAGATGAGGGGGGAGATCTGATCTGTCAGCGCCCGGTTGGTTTGCCTTGCGGAGCCTGGGTCTGCCATGATGTACAGGAGGGGTTGTGCCAACTCACACAAAACCTCCCCTTGGCGCTGCCCTGGGGGTATTTGGGCGGTGGACGCGGCTGGAGCAAGGCCAGCGCCGCTGCAGCCGTTGAGGAGAAGCGTCACGGGAGGGGGATGCTGATTCACCAGGAGCTCGCTGCTCGTGTGGGTGTTCTGGATAGGCATGGTGGCCTCAGCTGTGACATGAGGAGAGCAGTGGGGCTGCTTGCACGAACCCCTGACGCTGGGCGAGCTTTTCTGTGTCGCTGTCCTTGTCCCCTCCGAGAGCAGCACCTTCCCTGCTGGTCCAACCTCAAGCATCCTCAAAGCGCTGGCAATACACCTGTGCTGCGAGCTGTAGGCCCGGCTCCTTCCATCCTTTCACCAACCCACCTCACACCCGGCTGCATTCCTGCTGCCTGATCTGGGGTTGGAGAATCCACGTGGCCATGTCCAACGTGACTTGGTCCTCACCTCCAGCCCTGCGTCATGTTACAGCCCTGTCCCGCTCAGGAGGACATCCTAAACCAAGGGTGGCTCAGGCTGAGCCCTGGCCACCTTTGATTTGAGGAAAATCTTGCAGTTCCAGGCTCTGCTGCAAAGAAGCCATCTGCTTGGTCAGCTTTTTTTCTGGGAAAAAAATTGTCGAAACCAATTCATTTTTCTCGCAGGGAACAAGTATCTACAGCTGGAAACTCATGAAATGCACACTCAGTGTTAGGGATCTTTCAAAGAGCTGGCCGCTGATTTAAAGTAAATTTGATCTTTTATTAAATCCAAGTCGTAATCCCGCATATTCAACCGAGCAGGTGAACAGCTGTGCTTGCTGTTCCTGCTGGGTCCACCAATGGGCTCAGAAATCAAGTGGCACAGGTGAATCTGCAAGATCAGATAGTTCCCTCTCTTAGCTGTATATTTTTTAAACCTGTAAGATGGAATAACATAGGAATAAATAGGGGTGATTTTAAGAGTGTTTAAGCTCTACACAACCCAAGCCTGTTATTGGAAAGTAGAGTTTTTTTCCCAGCTATGCAGAGCTGTGTGGTTGTTTGTAATGACCTAATAGAGTCAGCTAATTCAGTTTATTCATCTGTGTCTGAAATGCATACCTTGAAGCTCTTAGAAATCACATGGTGATTTGAAAAATGTCTTATACCGATACCAAGTTTATTTAAGCCTTCTAATCATAACTCAGACCACATAAATCAACCCACTAACATGGTAATAAACTCCTTGCTTTCCTGGTACTCATCAGCCCACCGTGTTTGAAGCACTGCGGTGTGCCCTGAAGAGCAATCAGCCCAGTGCATTGGGGACTAATTGCAATGAGGAGATCTCAGAAAATGCCTTAGCGCTTGCCTGAGACGAGGGGAGCATGCTGCTGGGGGCACGGGAGGGAGCTGGTCTCTTGGCCAAGCCAGGCTCTGTCATCGGTGGCTTTGCGGGTCAGAGCCAGCCCGTGGGCGAGCGGATGTGCTGGTGGTGGGAAAAGCTGCTCGCTGGTGTTTTCTGCAGTAGCTGGTGCTGCAGGATCCTGCTCCGCCGTGCCCCGATGTAAAACTTGATGGGGCATCCTGGGGAGGGCTAGCGAGCGGCATTTCCACGTGAGACTACTGGAGCTTGGGTTACGGCCGTGGGGTTGGACGGGATGGAGAGGGGCTGCTGAGCTGTGCTGTGGGAAGCTGGGGAAGGGGCAAGCGCCAGGGTTTTTGCAGCTGCGATGTGGATGCTGAGACTCCTCGCGTGGTGCGACTGTTAGAGGGGAAGGGAAGTATTTTATTTCGTTTCTCTGAAGTGTCAGAGTTTGGCTGTGGCTAGAAAAACAGCATTGTACAGGGAGCACAGGTGGGCTTAGTGGTGTTAAGCATTTCTCAGGTGTTGGGTTAGTGCACCTTGCTGACAGGCTCGATTAAATCGCTTGCCAGGATGCAGGTTAGGAGTGGATTTTCCTTCAGGCCAGGCTGGCAGGGATGGATGGGACGCTGTTCCTTCTGCTGCAGTGTGTGCATGTGCAGGGTGTGCAGGGTGTGCAGGGTGTGCATGTGTGCAGCGTGTGCTGCCCAGCACCATCTCTCCTTTCCTCCCAGCACGGGGACCTGGGGCAATGGCGAGGCCCTCAATTACTTGTCTTCCTTGGACACATTTTTTTGCTATTTTGCCTCCAGAGCTGCTCTAAGATGGCAGTGGGGGTGGTGGGAGATGGGGGATGGAGCAACATTGTGTGTTTATGGACTTTTTAGGACTGAGTTTTCTTGCAAGGTTGCCTGCTATAGTGACGGATTGGACTTGGACTACTGGGATCAGGCATGGCAGCCACTTGCACCGGTGTCTTTGCTTGTTTTCAGTGGTTTCTATTCAAGCAACCATCCAAGTTTTGATTTTTTTTTTCCTGGTGGCAGCGGGGAGAGAAGAGGATTTTTAAGGCTCATAAAAATGAGTAGCAGAGCCAGCAGGCAAATTGTGTGGGATGCAAGGAGCCATCATAAGGTCCAGGTCTACCTACTGACCTGCAACCAAACAGCCCATAGACCTTTGCAGGAATGATACCAGTGTTGTCTTTCCTGTGCTTCCAGATGATTCCCATCTTCACAGCTCCATTCCTCTTCCATATCCCCTCTCTGTTCTTGAGGCAGAGGCTGGGGCATCATTGCACTGCACATAGCTTCAGCTCCCTTACTGTTTTTTTTTTTAAGGGGGGGGGAAAGTTTGCTCCAAATGTGCATCTAGGTTTATGCAGAATAACTCCCTTGGAGGCAGGGAGGGAGGCAGTGATTTATAAGGAGGGGAAAGGTGTAAGTTATAAGTTACGTGATGCTCCCCAAATCCCTTATCAATGTGTTCCCTATAGACAAGCTCCTTCTTCTCCCCACCTCCCTTTCCACCCCGGAGGATGTCCCCTCCATATGTGAGTGGTAGCATGGGTTGGGGTGAAGCCCAGTGGCAGGGCAGGGTGGGAGCTTGCATCCAGCGTGGCACTGCAAGGGGAAGCAGGGGGTCTCGTGGGGTCTCCCCACTTCTTGTGCACTTCCCGATCACTGCAACAGGTCCTGAAGGGACGCTGGGGCGGGCTGAGCACTGGGAGAGGGACAAAAGGCGTTGGTCCAGGAAGGATGGGCAGAAAGGACAGGGCTCATCTAGCACCAGCCACCATCTGTGCTTGCACCAGCAGCAGCTCTGTTCCCCCTATGTGGGCTTCTCCATGGGGCACAACCAGTGTAAGTGCATGTTTTGCCCCTCCTGCAAGCACTTTGTATTCCAGCGCAAGGGCTGAGGGTGTGAGCATGTCTCCAAAGCCATCACTGCTGGGAGCTCACAAAAGCACTTCCTTCCTCTTCACCATCCTCATCAGACCTGTCTTAGTTGACATCTTCATTGCTGATGTGGAGAAGGGAGTAAACAGCATACTAATGACTTTCCCAGATGATGATAAAACAGGTTTTTTTGTGCATGCCAGTGAGGACACGGAAAAACAACACAAAGGGAAGCAGCGAGGTCAGACACATGGGCAGAAAATAACACAATGTGATTCATCTTGGGAAAAACACAATCAAATGCATCTGGGTGCAATGCAGCCTCAAAGAGGCGGTCTGCAAGGCTGGCAGGGGCAGGGAGAGGATGGTGGGTGCAACGAGACCGAGGTTTGATGGTGGATGGCATATCAGACGTGGGCTTGCAGTGTGACAGGGACAGCGACGCAGACATAAGGATGGCAGCCCGCCTCTGCAGCCATTGAGGTCCTCCCCCCTTGGTACTTGGCACACCGTTATCGGAAGAGCATGGGTGGTTGAGGGGCAGTTTCCAGTGAGGATCTGAACAGAACGATCCCAGGGCTTGGGAGATTAATTTATGAGTGAGGATTAAGGGCTGAAAATGTTCAGCTTGGATAAGCGGTGGCTTAAGTGAAAAGACACGACAGGAATCCACTCCTGTGGAAAGGGCCAGCATCACAGAGGAGGCATTACTGCGAGCAGGCTGGAAAGGGAAGAGCTTTCTCATGGATGGGTCTGCTAGAGTGGGGAGTCTTCTCCAAAAGGATATTTTTGGGTGCCTGTTTATTTGGGACTATGCTGTTCCTGTGCCTTTTCTTCTTCCATCTTACCAGCAACATCTTGAGTGATCTCTGCAGCATCTCTTTCAGGCTTGGCCAAGGGCTCCTCAGCAGTGTAAGCAGATGCCCGCTTTGCCATGCCCTGGAGAAGGGCCTGCAGCATGGCCAGGATGGGGCTGTACCAGCCATGTGAGTTGGGAATTGGACGTGTTAATAAGTGTGGGAGGGTCCAGGAGATCTGGGCTCACTCTTCCTACAGCCGCTGGGTGCCGACTGTGGTACAGGCCATCTGGGACATGTTTCAGGGAGTACATGGGCACCTGGAGCCTGTTGGATCATTTTGGTGCAACAATCATTTCACTGTGCAACAGTTTGAAATGATTTCTGCTGAATTCTGCCACATCCCTTTGCATGAGGAGGTGCTGTGAAGACAGAGATGTAACAGCTCCTCTTTCAAATCATGGAGACATCAGAAAGATATCATTAGCCACATGTGGGCTAACTGCTAATAAATCACCCTGTTCCTCACTGACACGCACACAGATACACCTCCACGCGCATACAGGCAGAGGAAAACAGGCGCTGCCTCCCATGAGCAGGCGGAGAACCATGCAGACACCAGACAAATATAAACACAGAGGGAGCTGTGTACAACTAATTACATTGGAACGCTGCAAACGCTCAAAATGTGAAACCTGTATGCCTAACACATCCCCACAGCCAGACACAAGCACCAGAGGTAACACAACCAGCGGTTGCCATTTACAGCAACAAACAACCATGGGCTCGCAGCTGGGTACAACCCACGCCCCCGAGGCACACACAGCTGCCAAATGGGCTCACCCACCTGCATTCATAAACACACCACCCACTCAGAGACATCCTCAAGCGAGGGGCTTGTGTGATGATCTGAGACATCCCGAAGGCAAGTTCTGGAGCCTCGTAATCCTGTCTGGTCTTTCCAGTACCATCCTTTAGCTGGCATGAGCCCTCTCCCCTGGTGCATGTTTCACTGTGCATGTACCAAACTCATCCCACCTGGTCCTTTTGATTTGAATTGGGCTGAAATATTGCTGCAGGCTCACCCCAATTGCTACACGGCAATGCTAGTGCACGGGAAGGCCAGTAATTGCAATCCCAGAGCTGTAGCTTGGCCAGAACAGCGGGAATGTCTGCATCCAACCTCCATAGCTGGTAGTGGTGAGGCCCATGGATCCATCTCCAACAGGAAAAACACTCCCTTGCCCTTTGAAGCTGAGATGGGAGGACTGGCACTGCATAAAGAGCTTGGGAGTGCCCCACTGCTTGGGTTTCCCTCTCCTTCTTGTCACCCAGTGTATGAATCCTGCTTTAAGCAGGAAATACGCTGTGATCACAGCCTCAGAGCTGGTTTGGAGCAGGATGCAGTCTCGAGAAGGAAAGGGGCAGCTGTCATTCAAGGGTTGTATTTAGCGTCAGGACTCCCAAAAGGATTCACCCGGCTCTGTATCCATAGGACCTCAAATGAGTCACGCTGGGCAGCACAAATTGGAGTGGATAAACTGCTTGTGATGCGGCCACTACCTGATGTGTGTGCGTGTGTTTGATCTATGATGATTTGTCAGCCCATGCCTTTCTCCACCAGCCACCCCTCTTAGACGTGGTCTCGTCTGCTGAGGTGCCTTGGGTAGATCTGCATCCCAAAATCCCAGCTGCATCTGGCAGTGGTGAGATGGAGAATCAATGTTTGCTGGGAGGGAAAGCAGGGAAATGCTAATGGAGTTGTTTCTCCCATTCCTTTGCTCAGTTGTATTGTTAATTATGAAGCTTTGTACGTTGCATTTTGGAATTGTCACACCTTTGTCAGCGTGGTGCTCTGAGCACTGTAATAAGTCATTTCTCCCGGCTATCCCCGCTAACCTTTCTCCTCCGTGTTGTTAATAGGAAAGAAGCTGGGCTCAACCACAGCATGTTAATAGTCTGCAAGGGAGCCAGCTCAGAGCAGGTGACAGGGAACAGGGAATGGCAAAAGTGGTACAAGGAGTTGCATGGGTGCTCAGAGTTAAAATCCTGGTGAAAGTGAAAACAGAGGTGCTGGATGGTGGGAAAGATGTGCTCCTGATTTTGTCACTGGGGTTAAAAAAATACAAACAGCATCCCAAAGCCAGTCAGGAGACACAACACGTGTTTCTTTCCAATAGCTGCGGGCCTTTGGGGTAATGAATTCAAAGAGTCTCAGTGCTATTCCCTAAGGGACACTATGTCTGCTTGCTAAACCTCTGCACTTGCTACTCTTTGTTCTGACAAATACCAAGCCTCGAAGAACAAGCAAAGCTTTGGATCAAAGTGCCTGTGGGAAGCAGGGGGCCGAGGGAACAGGGTGGGCAGAGCTAGCAGCGTCTTAACCAGGGATAATGGGGGACTGCAGCCCACGGCAGAAAGGCTGGCTGGACCTGAGGTGAGCGCTATGGAGAGCACTGGAGATCGTGGATCCAGCAGAGTGGGCATGAAAGGGGGCTCAGGCTGAAACATCAGGAGTGCAGCGTGGCAAGGCAGAGCAGCATCAGCAGAGATGTGTGGAGGTTGCATGATCCTGAAGTGAAGGAGACTGAGCTGAGTGTCTGGGAGGAAGACATACGGCCAGGGCGTGAGGGCAGAGGGTGATGACATGAGCTCTGTGCTGTGGGTCTTGGTAGGGACACATCCTTTCCTGCCGCTGGTTGGCTCCTTCTGGCTTGTGGGGAGTCTGAGGGCTCTTGTGTTGTGTTTAAACCTGTGCTTGTAGCATGGGTGCTCCAGAAGCTCTGAGCACACCAACAGGGCAAAGGGCAGAAAACACCCACCAGGCCACTGCTGGGCAGTCCTTGGGCAAGCAGCCCCTGAAAATGCCACAGTAACACCCCTCCACAGCCAGACCCTGGAGTTTATTTCATTCCCCTCACTTTGACAAGCCACTTCCACTGTGATATTTAATGGAAAATGTTTGGCTTTGCATTTTCCCAGAATAAAATTGCTGTTAAGTGCACCCAATCAGCAAAAAGATGTTCTTCAGCTCAGGCATGGTGCTCTGCAACACACGGGTGCCACTGAGCGAGACCTGTTGTTCTGCTCCTCCTGTGCCCACCAGCACTCTCTGACCTTCTTAGTTAGCCGAATAACTTTTGCAACCCACCTTCCCATTGCTTCCACTGCTCTGGTGTGGGAGAGCTCCACAAGCTCCAGTAAAGGGTGCTTAATATATAATCCCTGCTTCTAATTTGCACTACAGCTCCCCGTTCGAATGAGAGCCTGTTCTGTAAGGTTTTGATGTGTATTTGCCAGTCTTGGTCTGCAGCAGCCTGCTCAAAGCGTGTTGTAGTGCAAGGCCAGCCTGGTGTCCCCAGGTGGGAGAGGGCATGGCTGGGGCAGCAGGGCTGAAGCTGGGGCTGGGACGACCATGTGAAGGACTGCAAGGGCAGGCTGGCTGTGGTGTGTCAGGATGGGTCCATGCCGCTCCAAAGTGCAGTGCTCCGTTAAGGTGCTCAGGCTCGTTCCAAAGAGTCTGCTGGTTCCACCATCACCTAAGAAGGCGCAGCACCATGCCAGGGTATCTCAGAGGCGACAGGGAAGATCGAAATAGTTATGGAGAGGACTAGCCAGAAGAGGCTTGGTAGAGAAGTGGACCGGCATGCGGTGCCCTGGTTGCTGGTTTCTCATGTGAGTTTCCTTTCTTTTTCTCCCCTCCTCTCCAGGGGTTCTCACTTGCAGCGGGCATGGCAGAGTACATCCCCCAGCCTCCCTCCACCTGGCCCGCGGGCCCGCAGCCCCCCAATGCCTCCGCTGCCTGCCCACTGGAGCCTGTGGACCTGGGGGTCTCGGAGCAGCAAACGCCGCCGGAGCAGCCCCCATCCTCCCCAGAGCTGGGTGAGGATGAGGAAGCCACCTCACCACCAGATCCTGACATCCCCTACCCCGACTTGGCTCCAGTTGTCTTCTTCTGCTTGAAGCAGACCACCAGCCCTCGGAACTGGTGCATCAAAATGGTGTGCAACCCATATCCTTTCCAAGCTGCCTCTTCTTCCTCCTCGCCTCCCACTCCCTCCTGCCCCATCCCTCCCCTCTCCCTGCCCACCCGGGGCATCTGCCAGGTAAGTGATGAAGTTTCCTACATATGTAATGAACCACTTTGTTCCTTGCTCGCATTTACACAAAGCACCAGCTGTTGCAATGTGTGTTCAAAAGAAGCTGCTTATGAAAGAGGGGACTTCAGAGAGAGCTGCTGACAGCCTGGATCACAGAGGGATGGGTGGGGGAGAAGGGGAGATGGGCAGAAGTGCTGTAAAAAGGCCTGTTCTTCCCCTTCCCCGCTCCCTGGGACAGAGTGGGGAGCTGCTGGCCCAGGAGCTTGTGGGCAGGTCACCATGAATGGACAAGGTGCCCCCTGCCTCTGGGCATACAGGTTTAGTAAGAGTTCAGCTTGTCCTTGGTAAGGAACCACCACTCCTGGACCTTGGTTGCAAGGTACCATGGTGACCAATTGCTTTTCCCACAAGTAAACATCACCATCCTGGAGATGTCTTGTGATTTCTGGCCAGGAATGAACTGGAGTACATATCACAAGTGTGGTGGTAGGCCTCATACATCCTCTGGGATGTGAGCACATCCTTCCCTTGCAAGAGAGGCCACCAATCACAGACACATGTACCCATTCAGTCTCAGTGCCTCAGTTGCAAGGGGGACCCTGCAACACAGCCGTGCAAATGACAGCCACCTGTACAGCTAATTAGTACCGAGGCCACTAGGTAGTAACAATATAAAAAGCAGGCGGAGGGCAGTTGTTGCTCTTCAGATTGTGGGACCCTTCAAAGTGGGAGGAAGTCAAGGTGATGATAAATCATCAAAGAGGTTGGTCTGAAATTTTACATAAACATTTTCTGGCCAGAAATCTCATGTGGTGTTGCTTTCACCTTGGAAATTTCTTAGTTCCTAGTTAGGTGGTTATTACCTCTAAGGATGGCTTAAGGTTTCGATGCATTGGCTTCTAGATTAAATCTGAATGTCTGGTCATACAGCAGAGACTTGCAAAATATTGCTAAGAGACTTTTTAGGTTCAGGAGCTAAACCCTGAGTGAAGCTTGGAGGTGTGGTTAACGGTAACAGATGACCTTAAATGGCTGATGCATCTGGAGATTTATTTGAACTTCACATGTAGTGAAAGGTTTGGGTTCCAGATCTGAGCTCTTGTATTAAAGTTCAGAAGCCCTTAAAAAGGTTTTGCAGTCTCAAGCACGGGTTATGACTGAGAATTTGTTGGAGATTCAGGGTTTCTGCTTTCCTTTCTACTGGTTGCTCCTTAAAATTTTGAAACTTCATACTGAATTATGCATTGTTTTTCAGTCACTGCATGGCTGTGCTAGCTATATGTCCTGGGAATCCTGTCCCAGCATGTGGTGGGCTCAGAGTAAAGCATGAAAAATTTGTATCCATTAAAAGGCTGCATTCAGAAGATGAGAGAAAAGTAGTAGGCCAGGTTTGTGATGAAGATTTGCTCTTCAAATGGGGGAAGGAAGATGTTGGGGAAGAAGAATGTTTGTCCCCGTTTCTGGCTAAAAATCTATCAAAACAATCCCTGCAGTTTAGTACATAATATGGAGTTTGTTTTAAGATTCTAGAGTTGTGTTATTCAAGGAGCTTGGCACTGTATGCTCATCTTAGTGTTTAAGTGTACATGCACAGTATTTGGCTTTGAAGAAGACTCTTTCATAGCAGAGGCCACAGAGGGGAGGAACAAGCTTTTCTCAGTCACCTGTTGATGACTTTCCACCTGGCTATGCGTGACACAGGTGAGAAGAGTAATGGTGGGGCTGCTGGAAGCCTTTTGAAAGGATTGCTTCAGAGCCGTGGTTTCAGCTCAGCTGGATGAAGTTAAGAGACTATTTGTAAAGCAGAGACTGAGTGGAGAGGGTTCTGCTCCTCTGACTTTTTTCTCTTAGTCCTCATTTTGAACGGATCATGCAGTAAGTAGTTCTCATAATTTTTTTGAAAGAGGGAATGTTTCTACAACCTCAAGGTTTCTTGCAGGTCATTATGTTCTTGGCATCATGCTTTTTTGACAGCACCATAGAAATCATATGGTTCCATTACCTGGCTGCAAATCACTCCTCATGGCCTTATCCCCATGAAGAAATGAGCCCCTTTGTAAGGGATGCTTCTATGAAAATCAAATCATGTCTTCTAAGAATTTCTGTGCTTGTCTGCTTTTTCCTATTCTGAAACTTTTTCACCCCTGTTATGTTGGGCTATTAGCTTTCCAGGACTCTTGTTCCAAGCAGGGGCAGGCTGAGTCACCACTACATAGAAACACTTGACCTTTCCTGAAGATTCAGAAAAAAAAGGGGGGATGTTAATTAAAAGCCTGTTAATCTTCTCATTGACTTTCTAGTAGGGCAGAGCTTCATGATCATTATGTTTGGAAGTACTGTCAATGAGACTTAAAATGGAAGCTCTGATCATTAAGGACAATGTAGTAATTTTTGTAAGCACAAGGTCATTAACCACCAAATTTCAATTTAGGTAATTGCACTCCACCTATTTAAATCCCCCTCCCCTGAAGATAATTTTTTCTTCCATGAGCAGTCCTGCAATTTTGTTATGTGCTATTGAACAACTGCCATATTTCTTTGCTGCAGTGCAGTAAGAGGAGGAAAAAAAAACCAAAAACTTAAGCTTGTGCTTTGAAGTCACTTCTGGATGCATATTAGTGTATAAATGTAATGTTTTTTGCAAAACAAACAAAAAAAACCCTAACTCCATTTTAAGATATGGACTTTGTTCCTTGTGATGTTTGAATAGCCCAGTAGAATATTTACTGGGCTTTTAGGTGATTACACGTTTCTAGGATAGTTTTATGTACAGTGTGAAAGAATGTTTGAATTGCGCTAGTTTACTGGTGAGCAGATTTTTTTTTTTAAATCCAGATTAACATTGTTAAGGTAACTGCTGTGTAATCAGCTGGGTGTGTGATGTGATACTCACCTGGAGCTGGCCTGGCTTCTGGTAAGTGTGCCTGTCTTTGAGAGGAGTTGGGCTTGGTGCAGCATGCTAACAAATCAGCCTGGTCACAGAACAGTTTATTTAGCTTGATCTCTATTTTCTATTTTGATGAACAGAAACAAGACTGGCTGCTCTGAATTGCAGATTGTGGGGCTGTTGCAGCTGAAATGCTAATACAGTCAATATTTGAGATATGGCTATAAGATCAGCTGTAAGTTTTTTTTTCTTATATAAAAACTAAACTCCATGTCAAATAGGATTTCAAGCTGAGGTTGGAGGGGAAATAGGGTGAAAAGTGTGAAACGTGTTTCCAGAACAACTGTGTAGCATTCATCTTATGAATTTATAAAATGTTGGGAACTAAATAAAGGCCATGCCACATGGTGCCTTACAAATGGATCCCGATGAACTTTGCAAATTATGAGAAGATTATGAGAGAGATGCTTGGATGTCTGCATCTCTGCTTGACTCCTTGGGGTTCCAGAAAGACTTTACGCTTCACCCATACCTAGGGTCAAATGTGATAGATTCTGTTTGTCCTTTGAGTCTTTCTTTAAAAGAAACTCTTTCCAGGAGGCCTAGACCTCCCTTTGTGGTCATATCTATAATGTTGACATGACAGCAGGAGCAAGAATGAAGCATGCCATTAAAAAAATTGATTCTAAAACTGTAGCAGTAAGGAGATAGGCTCTGCAGCTCAGTCATTTTCTTGCTTTTTGTTATATACCAGCCCCCTTCCCTCATTTGTAAAGTATGTCGGTCTTTTAGGCTTCTGTTCTGCTCTCATGCAGAAAAATGTATTTCCAGTTGATTTCTGTGGTATAGGAGCAGTGCGTCAGGTCCCAGTTGTGCAAAAGTTTATGTACACACTTAATTTTTAGTACTGGGGGCTGTTTTGTTGGTATAAAGCAGGGTGACTTCTCAAAGCTGGCAGGTCTGTTCATGTGTACTGAGGGGCTGCCCCGTAGATCATTAAAGATTTTCCAAGAAGGGGCTTTGCTGTCCTATATATGTCTCTAAATCTCCTGTTAATAAGCTTCTAGGGCTAGCTTTCCTAAAAACTGTCATGCCAGTTTTCAGCCTGAGCTATGTGTTTGGTGCACAAGGAAACAGAACCAGCATTGGGCACACTGATGGGAGAACAGGGGAAACCCCCAGGTTTACTCCCTGCTTCCTCCCTGCCTGGTGCTGCAGGCATCGTTATACACGAGCAAAATGGCTGTGGTTGCAATAGTGGTGGTTCCTGCTGGCACTGCCCTGAGTGAACAGAGCGGAGAATCAGATGCTGGAAAAGCAAAGAGAATGATGTGTGCCTGGATCAGTAATGGGTACTTCTCTTGGTGATGTTAAGCAGGTGATGCTGATGTATGTGGCTGAGGGGCCGACAAATCTTTTGCTTATTAATAAGCTTTGGATGCATAGGTGTGTTATATTACAGTTTGAGCAATTTGTTTTGTGTGAGTGAAATTTCATCTGCAGTTTCTGTAGTGTTGTACTTGTTTTTGCCTTAAGCTGTTGCCTTGTGTTCTGTTAAACCCTGGCTGCAATATTTATAACAAATGGATGTAGGTAATTAATAAGCAAACACCAGCTGCAAATTTATTGCAACTCTTGTAAAAGTTGATGTCTGTCTTAAGGCCAGAGCTCCTGTAATCCTCTGATTAGGTTTACTTTTTACATGTCATCTTTTATTTATATATGTGTGTATTATAGACACTTTTTAATTTTATATAGTTATATACTCTTAAAATATAATTAAAAAGTATATAACATATATACACAAGAGGTTCCTACCTCTCTACTAGGTAGGAGGAAAGCTTGGAAATGTGACCTGAAGGTATAACAATGCATCAAAAATTGAGTGGTTTATGAATTTTAAGCAGTATTCATCATTCTTGAGGACCTAGGGATCGTGGCTTTCCATTCTTGGGGTCAGCAGTATCAGCTTTTATATGCATAGCTGGAAGGTACTAAAATGTGTATGTTATTCCTGCTACTCCATTTTAAAGACAGATGTCTCCTGTCTTTTTTGCAAATCTAGCTCATAGGGCAGGTGAAGAGTCTGGCACTTATCTGAGGTCTTGGATAGCTTTGCGTTGTTCTAGGTAATCAGGAAGATGCTGCTCTGCCCTTAGGCATGGATTGATTTCTGTTGATTACATTGCTCTGTAGACCTCCTTCCAGCCAACAGATAAATCTGCATACCTGAGAACCAACAAGTGCAAGATGCTTTTCTGTGTAAGGTTAGGTAACCTCTGCACGCCGCAATGTGCTAAAGCAACTGTACAGTTGCTCCTGTTGCATGGGAAAGTGAGCTGATCGGAGCTCTCCAGAGAATGTGGTTTCAGTGGCATCAGTGCACTGAAGGCTTTCCAAGTTTTAGAAGGGCGTAAGCCTACCTCAGTGCCTGCTGGGTTTTCTGCCACTCTGCCAAGCTCACTACAGGTGGAATGAAGTTTGCTGTCAGCAGCTAAGGGTAACTTTTAATAAGCCAATTGTCCATATACTTGATTAGAATTAGAAGGCAGCTCATGTGCTGGGCCAACACAGACATCTCCCCAGAACCAATCTATCCTCAACATTTTCTTCCCCTTCTGTGTTAGCAATGTGCTTTAAGGCAGTCATTTTCTATGCTTGTGAACTGACCCTTAATTTCCCTGTTAATTCTTCTCTTGTGAAGATGGCTGGGGTTCATCTCATATAACTCTACCTGTCTGAAAGCCAGGCATCCAGGCTCTTTCCTGTGATATTTGACATTGCCATCTCTAGCAGAAAATTCAGGATGCTTACCTTAACCTCTGTCTTCAGAGGGCAAAGTTGCTCTATGGAGGTGCGTATTTTTTCTTTTTACTAAAAAGAGTTTCTGGATAGTGGGCAGACAGCTTGCTGGCTAGCATCCTGGGCTGCCTTTTAGGGTTGATGCACTTGTTCTTCCCGGATGTTATGGAAGGGAAGCAAAAGAAAATGTTGGAGAGCAGGTTTAGTTTGGAGACGATGTATTTTAGTGTTTCCATAATTAGATATTGGGCACTTTTTTGTAGTGGTGAGATGCATTGTCTGCCTGGACTCTGGATTGGAAAACCATATTCTAAATTCCAGGCTTTTTCCTGGGATAGAAACCCTGACACCCAGCTGCAGTTTGTGGGCAAAAGCAAGAGGCAGGGGGAGCATTATAGTGCTTAGGACCCCCACAAGTAGTTGGGAAGGAAGCTGCCTCTGCAAAGCTAGTGACAAGGGAACATCATTAGTGTGGGTTGTTTGATGTGCAAGTTTGCAATGGGAAGTTGAGAGGGATCATTTGCACAGTCAGATGTGGTGTAAATTGAATTTAAACTCCTGCATTGTCATTAGTAGCACACAAGGGATGGATATGTTTGCAGGGGATTTGAATGCTCGCGATCCGTGAGAAATTGGCTGGGTTGCGTGTATGTGAGATATACAAAATTCCAGGCAAGTGGGCAGATGTAAAGGGATGAGGTCTAAATTTGGCTGGCTTGCAAGCTGGCCCTGTATATCGAAGCACAAATGCTGAGGCAGTGCCTTTAGCTTATTCTCTGGAGGTTCTTACAGTGAGAAGTCAGACCATGGATTGGAAGTGAAACAGAACAGCACAAACTAAACCAGAGCTCTGACTGTCTGAAGCTTTAATGTCCATGGGGTCTAACAATTGGAAGTAAGGCTGAAAAAAATCTTAGTACATATCTACTGTCTTCATGCAAAGCTCTGAGTCTTTTGCCTGTTTCTGGAGGATAGATTCCTACTGTTGGAGGAAGGGCTGACTGCAAAATGTTGAGAAGCGACTGGTTTGGGAGTGGGGTCTTTTTTGCTGTGTGCATGTCCTACTGCTCTGTTTCCCCAGTAAGTGCCAGAAGCAATAAAAGGCCTGCTAATGCTGCATGCCCAGGTGCTTCAGGAAAGTGGGGCTAGGACTCTTACCGCAGTAGCTCTTTACAGAGTATCTCTGTGCAGTCCCTGGACTTCTGGTCAATGTACATGGACAGTGTGGGGAAACAGGCAGGAGGGAGGAGAGGATGGAAGTCTCATGTCTACTGTAAATTAGTGTTCCGCTATGCCTAGTGAAAACAGACCTATTTACACCAGATGTTGCTCTTCAGATTAGCTTGGGAAGATGGTCTTGTCATACTGCACAGTGTTATCCAGAGCAGACAGTGTGGCTGGCGCCAGCCTGAGGGGTATGTGGTAGCATCAAGCCAGAGGAGAGGGATGATGTCCTCTGACTACAGGGATGGTAGCAGCACCTGCTTCTGAGGACCTCCCCTTCCCTCAGCAAAGTGTGCTGCTGAAATGAAATGCTGAAAACCCTTCTGGAGCATATTGTGTTTATTCACTGGAATATATTTTGCCTTGGAGATGAGAACCATTTACTCTGAAAAAGGGTCAGTTTGCCTTTTCCAGCCTTCATGAACACTGTAGCAGGGCATGTGAAGGAGCTCGATGGGGCTTTTGGTGTAATACAAGGGGCAATAAAAATACTCGTTTTGAGTTTAAGACCTATAAAATACTCTGACCAGACCTCTAATTGCATGTTCTGTCATAACAATGTGAATTAAAAAATACAATTAACCACTTACAAATTGACCAGCTGCCTATTTGAGGACTTGATGCCCTTCCCACCACTGACAAAAAGGAAGCTCCTGCAGCCAGTTGAATTTGCTGTGTAACCTGAACGTAATATTTGATCAGAGTTGCTTCAGGTGAGGAATGGTTAAGAGTTGCAGCTCCTCTGCAGCAAATGGCCTGCAGCTGGTCCTGGGATGGTTAAGAGGACAGACTGCATGAAAAAGCTTGGCCTGTTTCAGACCTGGAGAGAACATGAACAAAGAGGCTGCCAAGCTGTCAACCACTAAGCTGGAACGATCTTCATAGTCCGAGAGAGATACTGTCTTTGGAAGATGAAAGTGCAGGACTTCCAGCTGCAGGCTTGCAGCCTGGTGTTAGATGGTCCAGGCTCAAACTTGCATGCACTTCTGTCCTGTGCTCACTTTGCCCACTCGTTTTCAATTGCCCAGCACAACTCAGCCTGTCCCTTTCCCAAATCCCTTGCATATCTCTGTGCCACTGCCTCTCCTGTGCTTCACTCTGCCTGCCATGCAGAAAGGAGATCCTGTCTGAAGCCTCTCTGAAATGTGCCTTGCAGCCCTCTTGCTGGTGGGGACAATGTAAAGAGGTTTGAGAAGAGCCGCTGGGCTGGCTGTTAAAAGGGACAGATTTGGCTTGTGGGATGCCCTGCTTTTAGTTGCTGCTGCTGCTCCTTGGGCAATGTGTTTGTACTGTGCTGCCTCATGCCAGGTGTGGTCCTGCATCACAGGAGAAATGCTGCTGGCTCTGTCCTACCTGCCTGTGCTCCCTGGAGGGGTGCTCTGGGCTCTGCTGCTGAAATGAGCAGAGATCACTTCAGGAGGTGCTTCAGAAGGCACAGCCTAGCTGAGGGGTGTGGGTTTTCTTCTGGAGAAGACAGCAGAGTTGTGACCAGCAACCAGGGCAGGAGGCTGAGGTGGTGGGGCTGAGAGGAGCAAAGCAGGCAGGTAAGAGTGCAGTTGGACTTGTAAAAGAAGAGATGAAGCGTGATTATGAAGATGTAAGACAAACTGGTGGGGAGTGATAAGTGGATGTTATCTAGGTTGGGAACAACTACTCTGGCACCATGCTGCAAATCCCTGCTGAGCTTGGCAGGCATCTCAACAAATCCTTGTAATTAATGGTATCAAAGGTGATAGATCTGAGAGACTCAGTGTGAGCGCTTGATCTTTGACAGCCATCATGGACCAGTGAGGCTGAGTACAGAGGTGGTGTGAAGATGGTGTAACCCTCCTGCTGGCAGACCTGCGTGGGAGTTCAGAGCTCCAGCTTTGGGCTGGAGCTTAAGTGCAGTGCTGTGGCAGTAGCAGCTCTCACCTGCCCAGCCCTGACTGCAAAGTTGGCTGGTGGGGCAGATGACGGAGAGATCCTTGTCCTTGTCTCCAGCTCTCTCCCTGCCTGTTGTGTCAGTGTGGATCAGGACAGGGAAGAGGCTCCTTTGGGCAGGATGGGGGATGCAGAGCTACAATGTGGGTGACCATCTGTCCTCTGAGACAATGGTGCCATTTACACTTGTGTACTGTTTCCAGGAGGAAAGAGAAATCTATCCTTGCTCATGATACAAAGCCATACCCTTTGCTTATCCTTTCTTCCTTTAGTTTTCTCTTCCCTGGTCTCCCCTCCTCATTGCCTACTGTGCTGGAGGCTATAAAAGCTTGCTATTGTTGCTCCCCCTCCTCGACTGTGACTTGGAGCTGCTGAGTCCCTGCAACTCCCCTGGCAGCCCCTCCTGACACGAGCCACCCTGTCTCTCCCCTCTCCTTTCTCCATCTGTGGCAGTCTGTCATTTTTCCCTCCCCTCTTTTTCCTTCCCTTGCTGTCATTCTCGATTTTTGCTGCTAGCACCCTGTCTCCATTGATTGCTGATGCCCTTGAATTGGCTTTCCATCCATTGGCTAAGAAGGGCATTCTACAGAAAGGCGGCGATTGCTGAAGCACTGACCCAAGCTTGGTGGCTGTGCTGTGGTGGGATAGGATATGTTGCTTTCTCACCCTCATCCTCACAGGGTTCTTCCATCCTCATTTAGAGAATCTTATTCCCAACCTAGCTCAGCACCTATTCGCTGCCCTGCAACATGCAAGTGGCATCCCTGATGTCCCTATCTCAAGACATCAGTGGGCAGGAGTGCTGCATGAGGAGTTGCACTGCACTTGGACTGAAGGATGGCAGGGTCCAAGGGGTGCATCCACCCTGGGAGCAGGGACCAACCCCACTCTTTGGGGCAGGGTGTTAGCAGGTGAACCTCTCCTGGACCAGCTTGGGTTGGACTTGCTTGAGCAGCTGGCCATGGTCCCCCTGGGAGACAACCAGCTCCTTGCTAAACCCCACTCTGGGGCTGGCTCTCATGGGCAGATGCAGACAGATGTGAGATAGCGTGTTGGCTGGGAGCCATGTGGCTGTGCTCTCCTGACTCTGCCCTGTCTTGGAAGACTGACAAGGTGCTCAAGGATTTGCATGCACAGGTTGAGCCAGCCCTGCTGGCTCAGCCTTGTTCCTGACCCCCAAACCTTTGTGGGAGCTGTTTCATCTTTACTTTAACTCAGTTTTGTTTATCACTGCCTCCCCAGAGTAGTGTAAATGTTGAAATACCACAAGGGCTTCCAGATTGCTTGTAGCTTGGAGTAACAGGATATCTTGAGGCAGAGTGAACCAAATGCACCTCTTGTGGGATTTCATTTCTTAAAGAGTCACGGATGAAAAGGGCTAACATCAGTACAAATTCATCCAAGAGAAAGCTGCTGAATCCAGTGCTTGTAATGCTAGCTATGAGATTTGCCTCCACAGGCAAGGAGAAGGGAAGGAATGGAAAGAAAACACAGTAAAATATTAACATTCCTATTGAAATGGGCAGCTCATAACAAACAGCAGCTGTTCTGTTTCATGGCATGGAAGAGGCAGGAGTTCAATATTTGAGGGTGGAGAAATATTTCCTTCCATGCAGAGGTTGATAGTCTCTGAAGTCAGAGATCCAAAATCTCTGCTTGCCTTCCAAGCCCTGTTTATTATTTGGAAGCATACTAAAACGCCATAAAGATGTACTTGGCAAGTCTACATGCCCTATCATTCACACACCCCAGGAGGATGCTTCCTATGTTTACCTGTATCTTGCACCTTGCTTCTCAGCCAAAAACTCAGCACTCAAGTGCAGCATTAAGTCCCCATAAGAATACAAGATCCTTATTTTCTATAAAATGTACTACAGATTATTTACCAGCCTGATAGTAAGCATTGTTATCAATAATTAAGCTGAACCATATTCAAACAAAGTATGCTTTGTGAAGTATTATAATCTGTCACTGTTTCTGTTCACATATTTATTGTCTGTGATGTAACTTTTGCTTTAAGTGTCCTGGTTTTATGGGTGAACCTGGCAGGCTCTGCTCTGTGCAAGTGTGAGATTCAGGCCAGGCCTTGAAAGTGTTTGTCATAAGTGAAATATATTTAAAAAGACACGCTCAGAAAAGTGTAACAGTAATAATATATTGCCTTTGTGGTACTGCCTGATGTTCAGTGCTGCTGGCCAACTGTGATATTTCTTAATGAAAGATGTTATTTTTTTCCTCACAGCAATTTTTTTTGCTTGCTTTTTTCTTTCCCTGTGGCTTCTTTGATTCATATCCTTGATGTTGCAGCATCTTTCCCTGCTTTGGAGTTTTCTCCTCTTTTCCCCCGTATGTGTAGCCCCCTCTCTGCTGACAGCTGCTGTTGTCTTATCTGGAACCCTCTTTGGAAATAGGATTTTAGTGACTGGAGGGGCCCTAAATGGTAGTCCACTCTCTTACACAGTATAAAGCCTCAAGGCAGAAGTCTTCTCACTGTTTCCTCGTAGCGTTTTGTTCTTCCCATGCTACTGCTTCCTAATTTCTCTCTTACAGGTTGACCCTGTTGTCTTCCCCTGTATGGTTGACCTCCTGATAATACAGTTTCATCCTTGCTGGGTGCAGAGGAACACTTTTCATTTGTCTTTTGCCCAGCGGGATCTCTGAAGTCATGTGGTACAAGTAAGGGACATGCATCCACAAAAACAGAACCAAAGAAATGGAAGGCTTCTAGTTTTCATTGTGTTACAGGAGGTGGTAACAGTGTATTCTAAAGTTGCCCAACTTTTCCCTATGTTTATCACTTAATGAAATTTTAATTTGAGATCTGGGAGACAGGGACTAGGCAAGAGGTCTGGGAAGGATACTGGAATGGGGGGACCTAGAAGCTGAGGAGGAGTCCAGAGAATCAGGGAGCCAGGGTGGAGGTAGTGTGATGGGGGGAAATGGTAACAGAGCGGGGGCTGGGGGGCGATGGTGTGAGCAAGCATCCTGGTGAGGGGACTGGGCAAGGCTATTGGAGGGGTGGGTAACTGGGGAGGGGTACCTGGGTGGGAGGAAGCTGGCTGAGAAGGTAAAGGCTGGGGCAATGAGCCTGAGTGGAGACAGCCTGAGTTCAGGCTGCAGTGAGAGGGGTGGGACGGGCATCACATGTGGGGTTGGTGGGGGCCAATCTGCTTTTGGGGGCACATTTCTTGCCCGAGAGCCTGCATGCTTTGTGGTCCTGCTCCTGTTTTCCTGCTGTCAGCAAACTTCTGTAAGACCTATTGGCTAAATATTGCCTTGCTGTCTTCACTGAATGTTATCCCTCCCCATAGATGTCCTGTGGAAAAAAAAGTCACATGCAATGAAAGGTTGTGGTGGAAAGAGAGGGAACTGAGGTGCCATATTGATCCTTAATTCTGACTTTGTTTCTTGGATTGAGTCACAGTAAAACAGTCTCTCCTGAGCATATTTAAAGCATGATTTTTTTCTCATGGCAGCTGCTAATTTATCTCTGGATGGATTGTGTCTGGATGAACAAGAGGTCTCAGAGGCCACCCTGCTGCCCAGTATGAAAGCAGTGTTTCAGAGTATCCAGCAACAAGTGCTAGTCAAAAACAAACAAAACAACAAAACTTTTAATGAATCCTTCTGCACAGACAAAACAATGCTTTTCTGGCAACTGCTGAAATTCAACTTAGTTTTCCACCATAAAAAAAAAAAAAGGTAACCATACCTGTTATGGAAGTTTCAGCTCAAACTGCCAGTCAGGTGAAGCTCTAAGCAAATGAGACTCTGCTGGAAGGGAGAAGAGCATGGAGTGGGATTAATTAAAATTAGTGTTCTCAGTGTAGCTGCATACAGCCTTCTGACATGTAGTTCAGCTCTAACTGAAGCTTGCGTTTTCCCCTACAATACAATAATTAACTATTAAAATAGGTACTTAAAAAACAGAAACCAAACTTCCTCTTCCAGAGAACCACGACCCAGGATTTTCTCTAAGCACAGGATTAATTGCATTGCTCCACGGTACGTTTGAGGTGCTGTTATTTCTTTAACATGCATTTCTAGCATATTGTGATATGTCACACATGCTTTAAATATCCAATAGCTTTTTAACTTTTAAAAATCTATTTCACACTTAGTGGCAGGCCTGTAATGCATTTTTCTGGAATGTGTGGCAGATGTCTGGAGGAACTGTTTTCTCCCATATGGGGGTTATTTTACTGAAAAATGAAATAGGATTGGCACTTCATTTGATTTCCCTGAGCTGTCGCACCAGGGATTCTCTGTCTGGGTGTGAGACATGAATTCAGATCATAGGTAGACCGCAGAAGGCAAAATACTCTCCCTTCTCTGGGTGAAGGGGAACTTCCCATGGAGAAACATGCTTCAGGGTTCTCCTCACCTTCCTTCAAGCACTGCAAGGGGAGGAGAACAGGCTGGGGAGGTGTGCTCTGGGATATCCTGCTCTATGGGACTCTTCTGCATGCTCTGTACATATAGAAGTAGCATTAACTGTGTACTTGGACCTTTGCACATGAGGAGGAAGGTGCAGCGTTGAGGTTACTCAAACCTTTAGGGATCTCCTTATTTTTGTGAGCCAGGTTCCTGAGGTGAGAACTAAGCTAGCACTTTGGAGTTGGGTGTTGCTGAATTTGACTCCTGGATGGAGTCATAAATGCTGGGGTTGCAGTTGTTTTGGCTATGTCAGGCCATAGCTGTATGGGATTGCATGTGGTTTAGGGACAGAGAATCAGATATTGCTGTCGGCCAACCATTGTTTGCATGGGTCTGGAGGGGATTTCTGTTCTGATGTCTCTTCCTCTCTGCCTTAGCTGAATGTGGGTTTTTGCTCCCCCATCCTTGCACTATGGTGAATAGTGTCCCTGTATTTTCTTTTCTGTTCACCATGGACACAGACTGAGCACCGCACTTGGAGCAAGCCCCTCTGTCCTTCCCTCTGCAACATCAGAGGGAGAGGCAGGGGAAGGAGGCAGAGAGGAGGAATTGCTGCAAGCCCATGAAGTAGAGCTTGTGCCAACATCTCCCCTTGAGATAAATACCAGGTGTCTCTGGAGGAGTAGGTAAAGGCACTGATAGTATGTGCTTTCTTATGTTGGGGTAGCTGAGTTTTTTTTTTTTTCTCCAGCTTTACATGTCAGAAGATTGTCAGCAATGCTTGGCCTACCCCCCTCCTTGTGCTCAATTTGAGCTGAGTTCCTGGGCAATAAAAATGCCCAAGGCTTATTCTGCTGTTGTGGCAACCAGCATGTGTCCTCACTGCTGTATGTGCGGGCACAGGCATGCTGCTGTCGAGACATTTCTGGGCAGCATTTCCAAGGGACAGAAGAGCATTGCCCTGGGCAAAGCTGTCACTGAGGGCTGGGTATCACTTGAAATAGAGGTGTGAGCTGTGGGCCTGCTGCTTAAAAGCAAGTGGAGGCTGGCTGAGTGACCTGGGACTTTTCATGCAGGACAAGGAATGTCTGTGGTCCCATCAGAGGGAAGCAGAAGTGTTAAGTTAGGCAGCTGTAGCAGGAGAGCACAAAAGTGATTATCTCCTTCCCAGGCCACTTGATTTCTTTGGATGCTTGAGTGCAATTAAGCAGATTAGTGTCATGCACTTGAGACTTTGTCTTGTACCTATGACATTACACGTTCTTGTGTGTGCGGGGAGGATTTCCTCATCCATTGCTGTGATACCTCTCTACTGGACACAGGGTTATTATTTTCTGATGCACTTAGCTACATGCTTGCATTTGGCAATTGTGTGGAGGCCTCAAGTGCACTGTCACAAGACTGTTACGTCTCAATCTTCCTCCCTATTTCTCAACATGCACGTGCTGAGATGCAGGCTGGGGTTAATAGGTAATGCTCAGGGAGCCAGTGTGGCTCTCAGCAGAAACCTCTGTGCAAGCAGCAGTCAGGTGGTCAGAATGCATTTAGATTTGGACAGAAGAGTATACAAAATGCTACTGTGATGTGTATATGTTGCTTTTATGTATTAACTCTATTGATGATACATTCAGCATAAATGTATTTGACTAATAATTATACAATTACTACATAATAATCTAAATGAGCTCTTTATTACTCTAATTTACAGACATCTATATAAATTGGAGTACTCACCATTCTCCTCTTGCCATCCCTGAAAGATACAGAAGGATTAGAAGACATATTTGCATTGATGAGGCTTAGGTAAATATTTGACTTACTGGCAAGTTCCTCTTTAATTATCCCTAGGACAGATGTGCTGTGCCTTCCCCTGTGTATCTGGCTGGGTGATGCCAGGGGATAGAGGGAAAAGAGGGGGACCCTGTGCTGAAATTCACAGGTGGACCTCAATTTTTGACTAGAAGGTGGTGATTTAAACCTGGTGTTACTGTTCAAAGTGTAGGGGGGAGTGTGGAGCTGCGATGGAGAATTGGTCATTGCTGAGGAAACTCAGTGGGATGGTGCATTTGGGGTCAGCTAGAAGCCACTGATGTGCATGGTAGTGACCAAAGTGCATCAGGTGGTTAAAATCAGTGGGTTCCCAAATGTGGCTTGGGTGTGTTGTGATCCCAGTGTGGATCATCAGTGCAAGGAACTGTTTTGAAGGCTATAGTGGAGCCCTTCCTGGGCCATGTTGTGGCCTGATGTATTCAGGCAGCCAGTGAGGGATGTGAGATGTGATTTGGCTAGAAAGTGAGCTGCAGGGACTGCGGTTCATTCCTGGGAAATGATTTGTGGGGAGGCTCTGTTTTGGCAGAGGCAGGGGTGATGCTGAGCCTCCTTGGAAGTTATGGAGCTCAAGGCTGGTAAGCACTGAAGTGTGTGAGCTGCATCTTCTGTGGATAATAAATTGACATAGCTCCATTGACTTCTGGAGAGCTCTGCTTGTTAACCCCAGCTCAGGGCCTCTTGGGTTTCTCAAACTGGGGTATAAATCTTACAAGAGGGAATGAGCTCTTTCTTGCAAGACTTTGTCCACCTTTTGTGTTCTGGTAAGGCTGAATATACCATAAAGGACAGCCTTTGTGCTGTTTTCATGTGTCTGTTTGAACCACACATTTACTGAAACGAGGAAATCTGAGCTGGCAAATTGGGTTTAAGCTTCAGCTTTGCTTGGTTTGTGCTTTATTCAGCTCAATTCTCCTTTTCCCAAAATGCTTGTACCTCCCACCCCATCCCCCAGACAGCGAGGCAGCTGTTGAGTTGTCATTTCTCTGCTTTCAGGAGGCCCAGTGGGAAGAGGAGACAAAGCAGAACATCTTCTGCCTTCTCCTCTGATTGTGAGTGGGGAGCTGAGCTCCTGGAGGAGCATGTGCTCTGCTGCTGCCTGTGACTTGGTGGGATGTTGCTCTGGGGATGCTCTCACGGCAGGTGTTGCTGGAGGGGAGGAGGATGGTCTAAGAGAACCGGGAGTTGTGGAGGGTTTTGGTTCAGGTACTTCACTGGTCCTCTGTGTATCCGTCCATCTGAGGAAGACCTGCTAGGCAGGACCTCCTGGGACAGCCAGGCGAGCTGGAGCATGGAGAAGGCGCAGGAGAGGGGGCCTGGGGGATAGGACGAGGCGGTGTGCTAGTGTGCCTAGGAGCTGGTGTGTCTTTAAACCCGATGTGTTGCCATGGAGTGTGCCTGGCAGTGAAGCTCCCTTGTTGCTTCTCTAATCCCATTCAGGCAAAGAAGAGTGGTGAGGAGATCAAAAACAAAGCAGAGCAAAGCCACCTCATTTCCTGCTGTGGTGTGCTCCCCTTGGCTCCCACACCCTCCACTGCCTGGGCGTTTCTATGACTTTTCTGGGTAAAACAGCCTCTCTGGCACTTGCCACCCGAGGCAAATGTGTTGCTTTCCCATGTGGGAGCCTGGGAGAGCACCTGCCACTGCTTCTGCACAGATAACAAAGCGGGGAGGGAGACAGAACCTTTCTGGGAAGCCAGGAGTGTGGGTGCAGAACTGATGGCAATGCTCCCACTAAGGTAAACAGGAGCAGAGCTGGGTTGGTGGTGGTCTGGTGTTACTTAATGTTCTCACTAACAACTGAAGAGGAAGCTAATGGTCCTGTAATGGGAATTTCAAAAGATCCTTGGCTATGAGATATAGGTAATGTGGCCTAGAGAGGTTAGCAGCAAGAAAAGATTTTAACCCTGTTCGTCACTGTGCTTAGTTCTGCAGCTATTCTATCAACTCTTTTCACTATCTGCTACCTCCTGTTGCCTTGTGGTCTGTCCCTGGCCCTGACTCAGACCCTCAGCTGGGTAAGCCATGCTCTCCCCCATTGCAGAGTGCTGGGCACCAGCCCCATCAGATCTCACTGGCATCCTCACTTCTTGCTCCTCAATATCTTCCTCACTCCAGTGCTCTAGTTGTGACCCAATGTCAGTCCCTACTGCCTGCTGTGGTCTTTTTGTCTCTTATGGCTGCTGTGAGTACGGGAGTCCCTGCATAGCCAGAATGACCCTTACTCATCTGTGCCCACAACAACCCTCCTTCTCCATTTGAAAAATTGCTTTCTTTGCTCTCATTGGTGGTGAAACGGTTGAGCCCCCATATTCCTTGAGCATCTGATGGGGGAATCTCTAAGGAAAGTGTGAAGGGGGCAATGGAGATAGAGAGGGAGTTGGTACTTCTGTCCCTCTATATGGTAGTGACCATCCTGTGGTTTGTGAGCTGCAGGTGAAGCAGGGTCCCTTCAACAGGGTGGAGGTGGTGAGGGGGCTCCTGGGAGAGTCAAACCCCTGCTCTGGGGAGGAGTGGCTCCAAAGTGATGCGGGGATGACACAGTTTCTCTGGGTACAGCATGCTGATTTTCTCCTTGTTTTAGTAAGTTGTTGCCTCCCCAGGGAGAGGTTCCCTGTCCTATGCCAGGTTCCCTTTTGCTGCAGACAGAAATGCCCCCCTCTTTTGTAGCCAGGGGCCTTTTGAGTGAAAAGAAACCTTTCTCTTTTGTGCTTGCAGGGTTCAGTTCAAATGCTTCACTTGGGAGAACCAGGGCTTAAGCCTGGTTATGAGTGACTTGCCCCAGTGGAGACCCTGCCAGCCTCCTGCCCCAGGCTGCCCTCCCCTGTGAGCCCTGTCCCCCATCTCTAAAGGTTCCCTGTGCAACTTTGCCAATGGGTCTCCTGCCTGCACATCAGGCTGCCAAGTTCCTTGTGCCCACACTTGATTTACTGAGGGATTAACACATGTCTGAAGTGTGGATTATTAATCCTGACCTCAGGCAATGGCTCATTAAGAATGAAAATAAAACAGAAAATGAATAGAAAAGGAAGTGAAGGGGCTGAAGGTTGGAGAAAAGGGAATTGAGAGGAAGTGTGGAAGCAGGGAGGAAGAGATTCGGTCTGGGACTTGATTTCTCTGGGGACAGAATGGAGAGAAGGGAAGATGGGAGCCTTAATAGGGCAGGAGGGGAGAACGAAGGGAGGTGGACTGAGGGAAAGGAGGGCCGAGGGGAGCCCTTACCCAGGCAGGCTGCCATGGGCCTGCTGAAATTTCAGCAGGGCTGGACTGAAGCAGATGGGGAGAGAAGGATTGCAAGTCTGAAGGCTGCATGAAATATTTAAGATGCTCCATCAGACTAGCTCCTCAGCAGTGGTGAGATGCTGGGCCAGGGGGAGGACACGAAAAATTTGGCTGATAAAGGGAAGATTAAAAAAATTCTGGCAACATGCAGCTCTGCTTTACATCTCTCTTCCTACCTCTTGCTTTCTCTTCTGTAGTGGTGATGTGCTGTCTGATTATGCTGGGCACAAGGATAGTCTTCAGCCTCAGGATTTGTTTTGCATTTGCTTTTCCTCACCTTCCTTTTTCCCCATCCCCCAAACTGATAGCATCCCTCAGACCTTCATCAGCTTCAGGTTAGTGAGGTCTTGCTCCCTCCCTCCTACTGCTGGGATAGGGTATACCTCTGTTCCCTTTGGGCATTAACACACCTTCTCCCTCACCCCCACTTTTCTGCAGCAGGGGATGCAATGTGGGGGATCATCTCCTCCAGTCCTTTCCTTCCTCCCACCTGGTTCCTGGTCCCTTTGACAGTCTGCTCTTGGAGAGTGGGGGGACTTGAGCAGTGCTCAGTGCAATGAAGCTTTGGGCTCAATGGAGGTAATCACAATCACAGAATGGTTTGGTTTGGAAGGGACCTCTGGAGGCCATCTCGTCCAGCCCCCTGCTCCAGTAGGGCCTCCCAGTGCAGGCTGCCCAGGACCACATCCAGGCGGCTTTTGAAGGTCTCCAAGGAGAGAGCCTCCACAACCTTGCTGGGCAACCTGTGCCACTGGTCCATCACCCGCAGAGGAAAGATACAGAAGCAGAATCTGATTGTGAAAGTATCCACAAGCATTTTTCTGTTGAAGTGGATGGCAGAGGCAAATCTTTTGAAGGAGTGGATGTCACTGAGTGCCAGGAGATCCGAGCAATGGCAGAGACCAGTTTCTCCTGCTCCAACCATGCTAGAGGAAGAGCATGCTATGAGTAGTGCCAGGCACCCACCAAAAGGCTGCTGTCCACATTTTACAGACAAAACAGTATGTGTTACTGATCAGTGGGGCAAAAACCAAGCCAGTCAGGGGATGGTGCTTTCTTTGCACATTACCCGGCAGCCTCTCCCAGCAGTGCTGCAGGGACCCCAAAGGAAAGCAAGGACCAAGTAATTTCAGCAGAGGTGCTGGAGAAGCTAGTACCGATTGTCCTTCTCTTAAATTCCCCCTGGAGAAGGGGTGAAGACTTACTCCAGAAAGCTCAGCTTTCTCATCTCAAGAGGCTTTGAATCAAAACATACTGCACTCTGCCTAGGTACAAATACTGCGCTTGTGTGTGATAACTTCACCCTTTGCTTCTTCTCCTCTTTCCTCCATGGAAGAAGCAGAGAGGCGTTGTCTTCAGAATGGATGTGGGTAATCACTGTGACCTAGTTTGAGAGCTAAATCCAGAAGGGGGGAAAAACCTGGTCATTAAGTCAACAGATACAAATGACTACACTCCCCCCAAAACCTGATGTTAAATTTATTTAGTAATTTAGGTCAAACTTTGGTTAGGTTTAAAAAATATCTTATGTAGACAACAGTCCAGGCTTAATTCTGAATCCTTCAGCTCTGCAGACTCCATTTAGAGGTGACAAATACTGCATCTTGCTTTTGTGATCTTCCTGTGCGCGGTGCATCCTGCCCAGCAATGTGCTGCCTCCCCCTCCCCACAAACCACGCTTGACCTTTTCTAAGAGTGTGGAATTACATACTTTTGTTTCCTGCTGATTCACCCAAGATCTGCAGGTATCAGGTCAGCAAGTGAATGTTCACACTTTTTTTGGTGTTGGGGAGGATGTGATGTGCACTTGACATGGTTCACAAAGCAAGTGAGTCTGGATCATTGGTCTCCAGCTTTTCGTGATCACTCTGCCTGGCATCAGAAACATCAACTAGACACAGTTCAGTAGACAAATATTACTGTATTTAAGGCAAAATGTGCTACAGGTCCTTTCAACAGAAGCACAGAACTACACTAGCATGAGTTAATAAAGGTAAAGGAATGAACAAAAAATAAATGTTATTTCAGATGACAAAATAACAGGCTTTCATAATGAACTAGCATCCTTCCCTAGGAGTGATGGCTTCCAATAAGCTTGAGCTGTTTTTTCCACCCTTTGGTAATCGCAGCCAGAAAGTGTTCAGAAAATTTTCCACCCATCATTTTTGTAACAGGATCCCAGGTACTGAAATATCTGGTTAAGGCTATTGATAAAACATCCACTGTATGAGACAGCAGCATATCATCCAATTTCTTCTGAAGATGAGACATCATCAGTAGATTATGTATGGAAAGTCTACACATTGGTGCTGTCTCAATTATCCTGTATCAAGATTGATATCAATATTTCCTTAGCTTTCCTCAAGTGCTGTTATTCTCTTTGGCTGTTCCCATTCACCCCTCATTAGGAGGTATCCACGAAGGGGGAGTGAACTGTGATTTGGCTCAGGGAGCTGGTGAGCTGAGAGCGGTTGGCAGCTGGAAGAGTGCCTAAGGGAAGTATTATGCCTGCTCATCCCATTTTTTCACACTTCCCTGGGCAGCTGTGTTGGAGCCCAAGCTGGACAGACATTTGGTCCAGCTCAAGATGCCCATTTATTTTTGTCATATTCCTCTGACTGCTCCCTGACTAGTGTAGGCTTTCTGAGAGCCTGTAAGCACTGTCATTTCCTTTAGTGAACATTCTGTTTAATTCTCATCACCACTTTTTTACTCCTTTACTTTCAAGTTTCTTGCCCTTTTGAGTGTTCCCAGTCCAGAGAACACTAGATTTCCAGCTCTGGAGAGAGCAGGAGCTGCTTCAGTCTAAATACCTCTTGGTGGGAGTAATTTCTGTCTCATGATCAGTAACTGGGGGTGAGGTTGGAGCCTACCACCTCAGCACCCTGAAGTGCCCACCCCATGCTTACCTGTTGATGAGGAGCACTGAAGGACCATGTCAGGCTGAGGGAGTGTGAACATGCTGGGGATGTGTCCTTGCCCAGGCTCTGGTGTCTCATCTTTCATCCCTCCTGCTGAAAACAGGTCAGGAGTAAGAGCTCCTTCCCAAGAGGTAAATACAGGCTCTGACTCTTCCCTGCTTTGTAAATAGATGCAACAAGGAGATGAGCTGCTTGCTTTAGGAAGATGGGACCCCTCAAGGGGAAGATTACCTCTCCCTTGGTTGGATAGGTTGGCCTCTGACTAGTCTGGACACACCGCGTTCTACATCATGGCTTGTTTATGTTTGTCTTCCCTCCATCCTCCTGAAGTTTTTATGGACCTTTGGTCTAAGAATTAGTGACTTTTTTTTTTCTAGGCTGTGATACAGACGCTGGTTACAAAGAAAGATCTTGACCAACTTACTAACTAGTTGGAGGTTCAGCTATGTCTTGAAGCTCATTTGGGGACAAACCTGTAGCACACTGAGCAAGTGAGCAGGCAATTCATCAGCATGAGGCTACTATAAGAAAGCACTGGCTGGACTGAAGGTTTTCTTTCATTGCACAAAGGCCCAGACCTGTTGCATTACTTCTACATGCCCTGCTTGTGTCTTTACACCAAATCTGCAGCATTTTCTGCATTCTCACAACAGTTCAAGCTCCCACAAGCTGAGAAGTTCTGATTTAGTCATAACACTAGTATTTGTCAGCAAGAGATGCAGGTGTTTCAAAGGGAACTGTTTCTTTTTTTTTTCCTGTTTGCTGGGTGTCTACATGAGAAACACTTCTTGGTTCTTCTGTCTTTTCTTGTCAAATTGTACTCAGAATTAGTTAGGTGTTACTTTCTGCAGACTGCTCCTCCTACCCTTCAAACCCAAGGTTTCTCTTTTAATGGAGTTAGCTTTTGATGTGGTTCTTGTGCCTTTTTCTTCAGACTCAGCACAGTTTGTGGTTTTAAGATCTAATCAATTTTCCAGAGCCCCGTTTAATTTCCAGGACTACACTTAAATACTGTAAGAGTGAAGTAGCATGGCAAAGCTGGGAGGAGGATGGTCGTGTGGTTTAACTTGGCAGGCAGCTAAGCACCACATGGCCACTTGCTCATTCCCCCCCCAATGGGATGGGGGAGAGAATTGGAAAAAAAAGGTAGGGCTTGTGGGTTGAGAGAAAGATAGCTTAATAGGACAGAGAAGGAAGGGAAAATAATAATAGCAAAAGAATACACAGAACAAGCGATGCACAACACAATTGCTCATCACCTACTGACCAATGCCCAGTCAGTCTCCAATGAAAACAGCAGCCCCCACTAGCCAGCTCTGTGTTCTTTTTTTGTTCAGCATGATGCCATATGGTATGGGACATCCCTTTGGCCACTCTGGGTCAGCTGTCCTGGCTGTGTCCCCTCCCAGCTCCTGGTGCACCCCCAGCCTCCTTGCTGGCAGGGCAGTATGAGAAGCTGAAACATCCTTGGCTCTGCATAAGGACTGATCAGCAACAACTAAAACATCAGTGTGTTATCAACATTTTCTCCTAAATCCAAAACATGGCACCATACCAGCCACTATGAAGAAAATTAACTCTATCCCAGCTGAAACCAGGACAGATGGTGACCTGGGAGGGGTGAAAGAACACAGGCTTCAATGGGCATCCAATAAACAACCTTGTAAAGGACTGAGGGTCATTCAGGAGTGGTTATTTAATAACTTAATGAAAGGGAGGGGAAAAAAGCTGCTTGCCTTTAGACCAACTGGGTAGTCTGCTTTCAACCTATGGGAGCTGATGCTTGCTCACAGGTGTTCTAATGAGAATAACAGCCTAATGACCAAGGCTTTGGAGAGGATCATCAGTGAAACCCCTCCACCTTCTTCATAGAAACACCCCATGCATCTAAGAGGCAGAAAAGGAAAATAGAAAAAAATATATGGATATAGCTGATGTTAATGTTCTTTGGAAGGAATCTGGGGGAATGGGAAGATGTTGAAGGGATGAGACACTCAAATTGGATGTGTCTAATTTCCTTAAAAAGCTGCTCAAAGGATATGGTAATGTGTAAAAAGTATTCTCTAGGCTAAATTTCAGAGGGTGGAAATGACTGTTCAGTGGGGCAGAGGATGATAGGAACCCAAAGAGAACTTAAGGGGTGGTTCACTTGCCAGTGGGTGGCACAGTTTGATGGGCAGTGGGGTAGGGACACAGTTGAATTTTAGCATCTGCCTGAGCTTCCTGTGTATGTTATTCCTGTCTGCGCAGAAGACAAGATGAGAAGCCCTGATTAGAAGAGGAGGAGGGATGCATG
Organism: Anseranas semipalmata; assembly: GCA_013399115.1. Taxonomy (NCBI): domain Eukaryota; kingdom Metazoa; phylum Chordata; class Aves; order Anseriformes; family Anseranatidae; genus Anseranas; species Anseranas semipalmata. The sequence continues at coordinate 375,143 of VXAA01003297.1, read as the reverse complement.
TCATGTTCCTCAGAGAGGGAGGCTTGTAGGCAGAGCGCTCTGGTGCGTATGCAACGTTGACTTGAAGTTTCTCTCTTGTAGTAGCGTATAAACATATTTGCCCTCTCCCCAAATCAGTCTCTCCATCTGTTTTCTGTTGTAGGCACCTTGGTCCTTATCTAGTGTTTTATTACTTTGATAGCTCTTACCTTAAGTACGTCTCTTCTCTCTCTCTCTCTAATCTCTTCACATCACCTCCCCAGGGTGCTCTCTGCTTTGTCTCTTACTGTTCTCAGCAACTTCTCTATCTGTTTTTCGCCTCTCACTGATGCTTTGCAACCTTAGTTGGTGTTTGTTTTCACTTGGAGCAGTGGTGAGGAGGTGCTGTGTGGCAGATAGGGGAAAGGGATGCAGTGTATACAGAGCAGTGCCCTGGGGACCTGGAGATCTGGTGTCCCATGGGTTGGGAACTAACCCCTTCAAGCTCCCTTTGTAATTTAGGTCAGCTCTGACCTTTGGTGGCATAGACAAATTGGTCATGAGAGCATCCACTCTTCATTCTTGCAAGGAGGGGATTTATGGGGAACAGCAGCTGTCTCTAGTGTGGCAGGTGATATCCAGAGATGGCAGTGGTGGTTGTGTCTCACCTTTGCACTGTTCCTCCTCAGGCCTCTCCTCTTGGTTCTGATGCACAAGGGCAGTTTGAGAGGTAGCCAAGGGACAGGGAAATTCAGTGAGTCAAAGGAAGAGAGAGGGTTTCATGACAGCAGAAGTTAAGACAGCCTGGAGTAATCGGATTAAGGCTAGCCAGGGCCTGGGGACAGATTTCTAATCCCAATGGGGAATGACAGGACTGGCCAGGGGAATGTGAGCTGGAAGAAGGGCAGCTGATGGTGCTACTCTGTGGTGTGGTTTTTCCATTCACCTTTAGCAGTTTTGGCCTGTCCACACAGCCAGCCTCACCAGAGGAACTGGGAGCAGCCAGAGAGCCCCAGACACCTGCAGCCTGTGCAAAGACCTCCTCTGCATGGACATCACTAGAAGTGCTACCAAGACCTGGTTGTGTAGAAAAGGTGTTGTGGTCAGCCACAACCTCATTTTGGAGCACCTGCAAGCTTGAGAGCATGGGTGTCCTCAGCACCTTGGTGTTGCAGTGGCTGTCTTTAGCTCAGGTGAGCACTGTGCTAATGGAACCAAGTCAATTCAGAGAGCATGCTCCCCTAGGTGCAAGGTTATTTGGCTGAGAGTTGATTTCTCGAGTTCAGACAGGTCTGTCACTGGGGATGAAATGTGGAGGCGAGCTGTCTAGAAGACAAGTGGCTTCTCTGAGGTAGCTGTCTAGCTGTTGATGCCCAAGGCAGATGGTCTGGATGGTCCATGAAGGTGCTGGTTTTCTATCAATGACTAGAAAGGGAGCCTGATTTACTAACTTAACCTGCCTCCCTACCTTGCCTTGCACTCTCTGCCTGCTGGCTGGAGTGATCTGAGGGGAATGTGAATTGGTGTGTGTGGGGGAGGTATATGCCATTACCAGTGCTGAGCATGTGTTGCTTGGTTATGCTCCTGTTTGGCAGCAGGCAGCTCTGCTCTTATTGACTGCTAACGGCAATACTGCACCAGCTCTGTGGATGTCGGTGGTGGCAACCCATCCTCATCTGCTCTCATCAGGGGTAAGACTGGTATTTTGGATGCCAGTAGTTGCGTGTTTTGTTCCCTGGCATTGGTTCACAGTAGGTGATGGGGCTGTCAGTGGAGCAACCTGCGCTTGTGAACATGCGGCTGCTCAGGCGTAGGGATGTGAGGAACTTTTTCCGTCTCCTGAGCTCTTCCTGCTGCTGCCTTTTCTCTGCCTTCATTCCCCAGATCCTCTCTATTCTTCTGCCTTGGCAGGAAGAGGTGTCCCAGTGTGCTCAAGGCTTGAAAAAACGCGAGCAAAATTGGACATGTTTCAGCTTTTTTGTACATATTTCAATTTTTCCTTGCAGTTTACAGTGCTAGACGCACTGGATCTTATTACATAAAGATGTTGTTTCTTGTCATTAATCCAAGGCACGGTGGCTGTTCTTGGCACTTTCCTTCTAATTTGCTCTTCTCCTTGGTGAATAGCAATCATATCTCATAGCACACAGCCTCTCTCTACTTTAGCCCTATTGATAGCATTTGCCCCTTAACCCTAAAGTCAGAGGAACAATCGTTTCCTGTTTTTGTCTAATTTTATTCCTGATATAAAATAAGTCTGTCAGCTGAAGCAATGGCAGCCCACTGGGACCTGGCTTCCTCTTCCTGGGGAGCAGGCTTTCCAGGTTTGCTCACTTAAATCGGGTAAGAGTCGCAGAGCTAAATTCTGGGTCCACTGCAGTTGGGCACTGGACCCACGGACTTGGTCTAAGTGGAAATGCCACTTGAAAATGCTGTGAGGATGGTTTTTCTCCAGGAAGAAAATAATTTTCAGACCTCAGCTGTTCATTCTTTTATGCATATTGCTAGAATATGTCAGTACTAATATTTCAGCACTTCTATTTGCCTAAATCAGAATACAGAAAGCATTCCTATGCACAAGGGTGGTTGGTTTTTTCAGCTGGGCACTGGCTGGTGAATGAGCTACCCTGCAGTAAAAGTTTAGGGCCAGAATCATCCAAATTCTCCCCTTCCATCCCCTGAGGTTAACCTTAGGCATGTTGCTGGACTCCTCTACTAGTTCTTGCTCATCTGAAAATAAAGATCATCATGCCCTGCCACCCATTGTGAGGGCTAATTAAGATGCCCTTGAGCAACTGAAGAAGCTGGGAAAAAGGGGAGGATGGAAATGCAAGGAACTGTTGCAAAACACAGAGCTCCAACATTCAAAGTGCAGGATTAAGGTGGCCAGTGCCTTTCATCATGTGCTCACAGCCCATATATTTTCCCATCAGTCCCCTGCCTCTGTCAGGTCCTCAAAGGATGGTGCTCACTTAATGAGCAGCCAGATTATACTTTGTTTTCCTGTGTTTGTTCAATGCGTGGCTCTAGGCCTTATTGACAACACCCTGTTTAAGCCCTGCTCTGAAGACAGGATTATTGATTTCCTCATGGTCTTTTTTTATCACAGTAGTATCTGAGCACTCATCATTATAGAACCCAAGTGCTTCACAAATATTAATTTATCTTTACAACACCCCTGGGAGGAAAGGGCTGCTCTTGGCTCCCTGCATATACAGAGGGGATGGCAGTGTGCACAGATTGAAATCACAAGCATTCAGTAATTTTGAAATCTTAATTACAGATACCTGGGACCAGGTTTTTTCAAAGCATTTATGTGCACTTCCTATGTTTAAAGCATGGAGCCTTCAGGTGCAGAAGTGTGCTGTCAATCCTCCCTTGAGCTGGACTTGGGGCTTCTGGTCTATAGTGCGTATTGAAAAATAACAGTTGGTGACCACTTGTTTAAAGTGACCTTTTTCATGGTGGAAGGCAAGGCCTGGAGATCTAAACTCTGTATTGCAGCTTTCAGCTGCAACATACTTATCCTTCCTGCAGTTTAGAGATAAGTGCAGGGTCACTCTGCCATGCTCTGCAACAATAAAAGCAGGGGTCCTTCCAGTGTCCTTTAGCTGCGTAGTCCTAGTTTGTTTCTGGCTGCTCCTGTCCTTCACGTGGAACAAGGGTAAAACAGCAAAGGAGCAGAGCTCAGCACCACTAACAATACTTTTACATATGCAGACCCCATATTGGGGCTACACAAACAACTTTTAATTCTAGCGTTTCCTTGTGGCTTGGGCATTCAACCCTAATGATAGCTTCAATATTAGAATGTGTGTAACTATAATTCTTGTTGTCTTAAGTGTTTTTTAAATGTCTGCTGAAGAAAAACACAAAGCAATCTGTAGCACCATGGTAGGTCTGTGGCTAAAACTTTTAGGTGCCCTCAGCAGACTTCAGCCGTTTAATAAAAATGTTGAATTTCCACCTTTTTACACGGCTAAGCCATAAAGCAGAAAAGTGTGCTTTTTGTCTGTTAGGGCTTTTTTGAAGTGTATTTGGGAAGCAGAGAAAGTTATTGCCAGCTGTACCCAGCGGCGTGTTGGAGGGAGCACAGGTCTCATAGATTGATTTCTCCTTCAATCTGTCCTGCTCTGTCCTTCACTCACCCTTAATTCTCATTCCGGTCCTATCTTCTTGCTTGTCCTGTCTGCTCCCCCCAATACCACTCTTACCCAGATGGAAGGAGGTCTCAAACTCTCTTCCTCGACTCCCGTATGTGTTTCACTGCTACTCTTATCCCAAACTAATAAGACCTTTAGGGTAATCCTTTCCCCCTCCTTTTCCTTAGATGTTGTCTCCTCTGTACTCATAATGAAAACTGTCCTTCTCTGCACTGCTAACCTGGAGATTGGAGCCTTGGGACAGATATTTTCCATGCTCAGCACGCTTCTGACCCCATGATGACAGCAACAGCTGCTAGAAGAAAGTCCCTGTGGGCCATCGTAACAATGGATTACTGGATGGTGCACCATGGTCTTGGGGGGGAATAGGTTGTGCTGGGTTACCTAGGTCATGTGTGCTGGCACAGGAGAGTGACCATATGGGAAACTTTCTAATTGGATTTATTTTTCTACCAAAATTTTAGAGTGGAGTAGGGAAATCCAAATACTTGCCTTTGATTGAGGCTTCTGGAGTAGACACGTTGCCCTATAGTCAAAGCTGGAAGAAGGTCTTCCCAAGGTGCCCTTCCCATGGCAGTAAAAGTGCTTCCCAGGGGAGCAAAGATCAGGGGTGCATAGGTCCTGCTGCTTCATCCCACAGTGGGGTTGTGCTGATGCTTTGCTCTGGATGATGCCATGGCATCATCATCATTCCCTCGGAGCTTGCAGTGTGGTGAGGCTGTCAGCTATGTAGCTCCTGCTGAATTTCAGTGGGTCTGGGAGCTGCTGCATCCTCAGGGACAGCTGATTAGTGGGACTTTACCTTGGCGCCTGCTGGGAGCACCCACCGGCTCTTCATTTTGGAGCCAAGCACCTGTTTTAAACTCTTCCCAATTTTGCAAGCACGGGAATATGGGCTCTGCTGGAGCTGAGAGAACCCCATTTTGGTCTATCTGGCTGTTTGAACTTCTGTCTTTAAGGTATTTCAGGTAAATTAGTTATTTACTCTTCCGTACCTTTGAATTTTGATCTCTGGAGAGGTTCTCATCACAACCGTTTTTTTCAATGGAAAGTTTTTTTGATTTCATTGAAGCTTTACCATAGAAAATGTCTCGCTTTCACAGAAAATGATGATTTGGAGACAACAAGCAGAATGTCACAAGGCCTGCAATGCTTGCCTTAAATCCTGAACATTCATGGTCTGCAGTATGTTCTGGTTCATTATAACATGGCAGGTTGGCTGTACGGTATGACATCAGTGGGACACCTTCTCTTATGTTGTATTATAGCTATCTGGCTGTCAGGCTTTGCAGCTTCTGGTTGCTAAAATAGCAGTCCTGTGTTACAGAAGGGGTGTCAATAGGGATCCCAAAGCAGAGAAAAGTTTGAATGCTGAGCGACTGTCTAAGAGCTCTGTGGAGCAGCATTTCAGCATCCAAACAGTGTTTTTTTTTTTTTTTTTTCTCTCCCTGCAATAAATATTTTGATTTCATGCCAAAAACTACAGATTTCTCTCTGGGGAGGTGAAGAAACATTTTCTGACCTGCTGCACTTTGCAGTGCATAATTGCATTGCTGTTGCATGACTAGCAGCTTTACTTTTTGACTTCCAGCTGGCATTGTTTGATCTCAGCCATACTGGTTGATTGTCTAAATGATGGTTTTATATGTCATAGTAAAATTTTGGTTTATTCTGCCTCTCTCCCAGCTGTATTTGCAACTCTGGTGTTTGCTTGGATTTGGATAACTGATGTATTGTGGGGGGGAAAAAAGTCCTTGTTTATCTACTTGTTGGCATCCGTGATAGAAAAGCTAATCCTTCCATTGGTGTGTTCCTAAGATCCAACAGAGATAGATGTAGTTCTTTATTGTCAATTTTAGCTTAATTTTAGACACACATATTTGCTGTACAATGGGATGTCTGCTTCTCTGTGTGTATCTCGATGAGGAGGTAAAAGGATGAAATTAGTGTGTTCTAGAGACATTCTCAAATTTCCTAGCTGAGAATTGGATTCCTGTGTTTCCATTTGCAGCAAATGATCAAGTCTGCTGTTGGAGCTTTTCTTCCTATTGCAGAATTGAATCACTTTGTTACCTGTATTTTCCAAGACAAGACTGACTGCTATGCGTTTGAGCAAGTGTTTTTTCTAGGTGTTGCTAGAGCAATCTGTCTTGCTCCATTTAGCAGAACATTCCCCTCAGATTTCTTTCCTCAATGGCCAATGCCATTCCAATTTGCTTCTGCTGCAAGCCATCGTTGTGAAACTGCTAATTGCAGCTTATGCAAAATTAGGCATCTCTTTGTCATTCAACTTGAAGTGCTGCGCATTTGGATGTGGGGAGAGACAGCTGCTTTGCTAAGGCTGTGTCTGCACATCGTTTGGAGATAGGCACAAGTTCTGTGTGCTTGCAATCTGAACTGGCCCAATGTGAGCAAAATCAAAGCCATGCAGCTATTTGTGGCATGAAATGAAGCAATAAGTCGTGCTGAGGGCACAGTGCATTGCACTGGGCTGAGTGCTGTGCTGGTGTGGTACTAGGGCTTCCAGCTGGCTCTGAGCACCAGTGCAGTGTGAGCATTGCTTGCTAAATACCATGCAGACATCACTTTTGTGTGAAACTTAGAGCTGAACATGAACAAGGCCAGGGAAGGCTTTTGCCCTTCCAAAGCTGTGTGAAGATACCCAAGTGCTGCCCACTCCGAGAAATGCGCAATGCATCCACCTTGCTCCACACATGGGACACTGCCTTAAAAACCACCTTGCGCTTGGGAGAATGAAGGTGCAATTCTTGTTCCTTTGCTGCAGGGTTTTCAAGGCTTTCACTGAGATTGTGTGGAGGGGGAGCTCGCTTGTAGGTTGCAAGCTCTCTAATGAAAGCTGAGATTGCCAGTTCAGCGTAGCCAGCTGTTGGACCTGCGCGGGTTGCTGCCTCTTTCCATCTGGATTTTGAAGTGTTGCCAGTTGTTGGTGCAGGCTCCCATTTAGGGTAGGGTAAAACTATTGGCAGTAAATTTGCTTTCCTTAGTTACATTTTTGCAGACCCTTTAGCACATAGCCCCAAGAGCCATGAGCTGCAGTTTATAAAGCATTGCTGTACCAAAATGGCCCAACCTTGCATGAGAGCTGAAAGCGCAGGTATGTCTGTGAAAGCAGGGAGAGACTGTCCTGAGGGACCTCTGTGCTGGCCCTCTGCCCATGGGAGAACTTGGTCATGTGTGACGTACTCAGGAATGTCACTCTGAAGTAATGCTGGCGTGTTTATCAGTGTGCTTAGCTCTTTTCTATTCCACCTGGAAATAAAGGGCATCTTTTGTTACCCCCTTGCACCACAACATAGTCATTTTCAGAAGTGCAAAGTGGATTTATTGAACTGCAGGTGAAACAAGCTCTATTATCTTTTCAGCTTTGGCATTGCATATAGTAGTCTAGGTGCTGCTCCAAAGCACGCTCTTTAGAGGAGCCTGCAGCAATCTGTTTGATATTTATGAGCTTGTAATTTTATATCAGGGAATTTATTATTCTGTATTAAAAGGTACGCATAAAATAAAGCAAGCTAAAGGGCATACAACCTTTCAAAAGGTTTTCAACCACTTAAATCTTTTTCTCTCTCCTATATAATACTGTTTGAAAGCAAGGTAACAAAACACCTGGACATGGTTTCTTTTAGTTCTTTGTAAAGACTGCAATCCAAATGCAACAGGCTGCTGCTCTTGAGGGGCACCTTCTGCACCTTTTTGGGGGGGAAAAATTGCTGGCAGCACAGCTGACTTATTTAAATTACAGTATAAAGCTGGCCTATTGGTCAGTGTGTTTAACTGCTCCGGTACCTTTTGACACCTCTCAAATCAGTTGCTGGAGGGAAGCCAGTGTTCCAGCACTTTCCTGAAGTGGTTTTACTGCCTAACGGTAGATTTGCAATGGTTTTAGTCAAGTTTTATCACACTCACAAATCCTTGTTGATCCTCTTTATGCTCTGGTGTGGTTTTTCCTTCATAGCTTTTATTTTGTTCATTTGTTTTTCCTATTAAGCCACCTTCATTCAATGCAAGTCAAATCCCTCATACAAGGGGATGACCCAGAGCATGGCTGTTGCTTGGGTCCTAGGTGGACATAGGTGGAGGAATTCTCCTCTGTGGGGTCTGCCTGGATTTTGTTAGGGGCTTCTGTGCGTGTGAAATTATCCTTAGCTGGGCTCCTGAAATGAAGGTGACTTATGATATCTGTGCAGCGATGAACTTTTTTTGCCCCACAAGGAAGAGCACTAACAAATGTCCATATAGTTTTCTGCACCAAGGTACTGCTGGATCTTTACTCTGGCAGATATGAAATGTATGCTGTAAAGCTTTGCATATAAATACATGCCCATCCATATCAACTTAGTGTGCACATGCAGCCATGTAATGATTGCTTTCTTGTATACATACATATGCTGTACACAAATTTATCACGCGGAAGATGCATTTCTTCACTTTAGTTTTGCTGAATGAACACAGTCATGATCAGCCCACAACTTACGGATTTTATATGTGGGTTATCTGAGCAGAACACAGTGCAAGACTTAAATGTCTGTATGGGAATATTACTGCACAAAAGCACACAAGCATGTGAGTTTCTGTGCATTTGAGGAGACGTGAATGTTGCTTTAGTTTTTCAGAAAAAAATGCCCTCACAACCCAGTGAAGGTCTGACACCTCTTGGGACCAGAGAGTTTTGCCATTCTGTAGTTTGAAGATAAATGGATAAGTGAAGTATGATAAGCCAAAGCCAGTGAGATTTCTTACTGTGGCAGAATACTTTGAAGTCTATGATACTTATCTCAAAAAGTGGGTTTGAGTGATCGCAGAAATTAGCAGGAAACATGTCTTGGGAAACCTGTGTGACGGCAGTGTCATGCTGGCCAGTTCTGAGTTGTTGTTGGGCGACTTGCTGAAAGCTGCTTTACCTCAAGACTCTTTTGATAGCAGAGAAAAGCATCTGTGTTCCACTACAATTATGATTTTAATACATTTACTAGTTAATACATGTATATTCCCAGCAGAGCTTGTCTGTGGGGTGCTCTTCACAACTTATGTCACTTTTGCAAGGTTCTGCCATGAATAAAGTGGAATTACACGGGGGAGAATCAGACCCTGTTCTTTAATTGTTCCTTTAATGGATTAGCCTAATTAGAAATGTATTATTAAATAATTAAAATGCACTATTTTGTAATTCTTTAATGATCTAAGCAGTTACTTTGCAAGACCTGAAAAGATTTAAAACCAGGTAGAGAGCTCTTAGATGATATCTGAAGAATGCATGCACAGTCACTAGTTTAAGCTTAACCCCTGTGTGTTTTTTTTTTTTTTTTTGCCAGAATGCTTGTATTTATATACACATATAGTCTCTCTTGGGAACTTGGCTTTTTCTTCAGCAGTGGGTTCTCTCAGACAGTGTTCACACTTCATGGCTTTATGTAAATCCCATGAATCACTGGATAGCCATATTTAAGACTGCCTTTCAATAACAATCGCAGATGCTGACTTTGTAGGAAGCTTAATTTTTTTACAACTCCCCAGACTTTCTATATTATTATGTTTTTTGCATACTAAGAAAAAGTGAATTTTTACCAGTTTCTCTAAGTGAAGAGTATAGGTGTCTGGACCATCCATCTCTTGAACACCTTGATCATACTTCTGTCCTTTCTGACAGAGGAGCAGAGATCTCAAAGCAAAGCCCTTGGAAGGAGGCCATGTAGACTAAGACCATATGAAGGCCCCTGCAGCAGAAATCTGCTGTGTGCACTTGTTCTTTATCTGACACAAGGTATTCCATGTGGTTGTTCAGCCTTGGGACACATGCAGGAGAGACCGTGCTCCCTGCAGAGCCCCTACCTGTATCCTCTGAGCATCGACCTGGACAGGTCAGCAGGTCCATGAGCCTGCCATTAACCTGCATTAATGTCAACTGCTAACAGAAGGGAATCCTTGCCTCTTGGCGGCCCATGCAGCTTGGAAAATGAATTTTGACCACTATAGAGATGAGGCCATTGCCTCAGATTTTTTTCTTTTAAATTTCTTTTTCCTGGTGCTCCACCTCTGAAAAGCATCCAATATCTGACCTCCAGCCTGGAGGTTGCTTCTGCCTTCTCTTCCTTCTGCTTGGAGATTACTTTGCCATCCCAAGCCAGTGACTCAGCAGTGATTACCCTCCATCTTAATGCAGCTCACGAGGGGAGGGTGGCTCAGCGGAGGAGCCCTGCTCTTCTCTGCAGGGCCTTGGAGACAGCCATGCTGTCGCAGGAGATGCTTGCTGCTGATCTCCTCATGCCTGATGTTGCAGCGAGTCAGGTTTTTAGCTGCCATGCATTAATTTGCATTCACTGTTTGGAAAGTTAAGTGCTACTGTTGTCTTTTTTGAGCAAGGTGGTAAAAGTGATTTGCCCTCGTACTTCAAGTTCTGAATAAGCAGCAAGCTTTGCCTTAGATTTCTGTGCATTTTCCTTAGCTATGCTATTTATTTTCTAGGATTAATGCTGCCTGGCATAAAAAGATATAGCTCTGTCTCTATTGTTCAGCTGTAGTTGCCAACCTGAAATGGCTCATACTGTGGTCACCACAGTTACCAAAAGACATGGATCAATGCCCCAGTGTTCCCCTCAGCCTGCACAAGGCTTTGGCTATAGCTGTGATAAACTTTTGAGAAAACAAGCATTTCTTGCATGTAAGCATTGATGGCATAATTGACTAAAAGCTGAGTGTGCTCTGGCTCTTATTTTCCTGGTTGTGTAAGGCCTGGTACAGCTGCAATTGAGACACCAGAGGATCTTGGCTGGTCTGGGGTGTAGAGTCAGCCCTTCTCGTTTCTGGCCCGAAGACCTGGTTCTTCTGACTTTTGCATGAGTTTTATGTGTTTTTTCAGCTCTGGGGATTTCTTTTTTTTTCTGGGGGGGAACGATGTCACCTGCAATAGCTGTTTCTGCTGTCTCAGGCCTAAATTTGCATTTTACAGAATTTGAAAAAAAATCTCTCTGGCTTGGGTTAAGGTTAAATCAGCTTCCTACATAAGTCTGTGACTTGCTCACTCCTTTTGTATTCCGTGTCTGAGCTTAATCTTTTCATTAAAGAACCATATTTCCTCAGACTGACATATTTGAGCTTTAAGTCTGTCATATGCATCTACTGATTCATCTTTCCATTGAAGAAGAATAAGGGAGGAAGGTTCCTCACTGGTAACTCTCTGCACGGAAGATGCTCACTGTGTCTGCATCCATCTGTGCTCTGTGCCTTGCTTTCTGTCATCCTCCCCTTCATGTGAAAGCCTGGCATGCCTGCTATGCTGGGAGCCTGCTGTAAGAATGAATTGTATTATGTGTCTGTAGATACTGAAGAGATGGGACACCCCTTCCACCATAATTTCATATTGCTACCTCAAATGCCATTGCAGCTGTGGTCCCCTTGATGCTCTGTGGTGGATGGAAGAAATCATCATGCTGTCTTGTGACATATGGGTTCTGACCAGAGCACATGAGCACCACAATCATGTGAACAGTTAGTAGCACTAACTGTATGCTCCAGGCAGCAGAGGAACACTTCAGAGCAGGCTGGCTGGGCAGAAAGACCTGTGTTTGGGAAGGAACGTGTCCAGACACAGTGACTCCATCCTGGACACCCTCAGCACAGCTTTTTGCAATGGCAGCTTCTTTTTAACTTTGTATGGGCTCCTGGCATTCATCACCTGTGGCCTAGGAGGAGCCAGGACAGAAGGCATTTTGCTTTGGCCTGCACATAGTCTTTACGTGCTGTCCCCCTCAGCTGGTGCTGTCCCTTCCTCAGGTTGGGGTGTCCCCAGATAGAGGCCGTGCCTGTTGCAGGGGCTCCCTTGAGAGTGAGGTGGCAGCAGAAGGGCTGCAGGGAAGTTGATGGTCTCCTGCTGCCAGCTGGTCTCAGTCCCCACATCTCCTCTGCCCAGGCCTCGCTGCTGGTCCATCACTGGCTGTGGGCCCTTCCCCACCATCACCTCCCACCACAGTACCCAAGAGTGGCACCAGGCTTGGCACACCTTGCTCTTGTACCAAGTGTGGCTCCCTGGCCCTGCCAAGTGACAGTGGTGTTTAGGGTGGACATCCCCAAAGGGGACAGTGGAAACGTTTTCCTGTGTTTGGTCATTTGCTTTCTTACATTAAAAACAAACAAACCTTCTCTCTTCCTCCTGCTCTCCCTGCCCCCTTTGCTCTACTTCTCAGTCGCTTGCATTTTTCCTCTTTCAGGCCATCTTTTTTTTTTTTTAAAGGAGAAAAAAAGTGGCCATGTAATATCTTTGCTCACAATTGACAGAGCTGTCTCAGCACTGGGGCATGGAGAAAGGATGTGATTGAAAGGGGGGAGAAAACAAATGGTGTTCCTGTTCTTCTGACAAACAAAAGAGTGACTTTCTTTTTTTCTTGTTTTAATAAGTCTATTCACCAAATGAAAAGGGGGGTGGGGGGAAGGCAAAACAGAGTTCTGCACCAGGGAAGATCATGGTGTGTTGCAGTCCCTGTGCACGGTGTATAATTAAACCCAAAATAGAGCAGTGAACTGAGGGAGGGTGGTGGGGTACAGGACCAAGCAGGAGGGGGCAGGGTTGCTTGCTTCAGAAGCACTATCCAAAAATAAGTCCCTATTTCTTTCTCCTGCTTCATTTGACAAATGGGCATGGTCTCATTTCATCGCATTTGTTGGTTTTCTCCCTTTCCATCTCCACCTGCCCCCATTCTCTGCGGTGTCGCCATGACTACTTACTGGATGTACTGGGGCATCGTGTACTGAGCTGAAGCTGGATCTGGTCCCCCAGTTGCACCTGCAGTGAAGGGGGCCGGTGGCCCTGCCTGGGCAATAGTGGGCTGTGGGGGCCTGCTCTGTGTTTTGCTGTAGCTTTCTCTCTTCCAATTAGCTCAATGTTTTCTCTCCTGGACAGGAGCCTTTTTCTCTTGATCCAAATATATTTTAATGCAACTTTTCTCCCATCCACTGCTCCCCCCACGCCTTTCCCTAGCCTTACATACACTTTTTTTTTTTTGCTTCTGCTATCTTAGCTTTGATTTCTCTTCTTCCTGATTTTTATTCCCTTCTTTTTCTTGTTATTTTTCACATCTTCTCTTCCTCCTATTAATGTTCTCTGTTTATTTTCCTCTTGATGTGTATGGGACTGCAGGGTCTCCCTGGCATGTGGCTAACCTTGAGCAAGTGCCCAAGTGCTGTGCTTCAGCAGGCATCTGCAGAACAGGAGGTGCTTTTCTGATGTATCAAAAGGTGAAATACTAGTCGCATGGCTGAAATTACAGGCAGATAGAGGGGAGGTATGAAACAAATAAATGGTTGTTTTAGTAAATGTATATTAGGTAAGAAAATTATACCCCTGATAATTTTCTGTTCCCTTCTCTATTTCCCATACTGGCATCTTATACTGCTTTTTTTTTTCCATACTCCTTACTTACCTCTCCCTTTGAGGTTTTTCTAGGGCATCATACTTATAATATAGCCACAAGGTAAAGGCCAATGGGCTTGTGAAGGAAACTGCTTTGCAGGAAAGTGAGAAATTCAGGTTAATTGGATGCAATCAGGTCAAAATTTAGTTAATCTTTGAGTGGGTGGGTGTGTTAGCACAAGGCTGTGTATGCATGCCCGGTCTGGGGGCTGATCCAGGCATATTCATTTCCAACTTTGTGTGAATATGCACATTCCCTTGGAGACTGAGTGATGTGCATCTGGGGAAAATGACAGGAATACAAAAGTGACATCTCTTCATGTTACGGAAGAGAAACTTCTTCCTTGCCTGGCAAGCGAACAAGGCTGTAAAATCCTAGAGCAAGGGTAGCAGTGGAGCTGTAACCTCATAAACAAGAGTGAATAGAGCATCCATCCTCAGGAAAGGACACTGTATGGGGGCAGGGGGTCATCCCCTGCATGAAGGATGAGGGGAGGGAAGATTCTCTCAGTTTTTTTGATTTTTTTTTTTTTTTTTTTTTTTTTGTGTNTTTTTGTGATTTAAGGGACAGGTTATGTTTCTCAAAGGCATCCTGTTTTATTCACTTACTGAGACACCCACTGTAGCTGAATGCTAGGATGGGACTGGATGATGAGGAAATAAGTGCTGTAGTTTTGAAGGGGAAAAAAAGTCAAATCATTCAGACTGGAAGGGACCTCTAGTCCAACCTCCTGCTCAAAGCAAGGTCAGCACTGAACTCAGACCAGGTTGCTCAGAGCTTTGTCCAGTTGGGTTTTGAAAACCTTCAAGGATGGACACTGCACCACCTCTCTTATCAATGTCTGCCATATCTTAATTATCTACACAGGGAAAATGTTTTTCCTCCCCTCTTTCCTTTAATGACTATGTCCCACTATGAACTTCAGTAAAGAGCCTGGATCCATCCTGTATGTACTGGGGGGCTGTTAGTCCTCTCAAGTCTCCTCTCCAGGCTGAACAAGCCCCAGTCCTTCAGTCTCTCCTTACAGGGCAACAGCTCCAGGACCTGAGCATCTTGGTGGCCAGACACTGAACTTGCTCCAGCTGACCAACATCTTCCTTGTGCTGGTAGCTCCAAAACTGGACCAAGTCTCCATGTATGCTCTAGGAAGTACTGCATAAAGAGAAATAATCGTTCACCTTAACCTACTGGTTATGGTCCTGTCAATATGCTGTTAGCTGCCCTTGCTGCTGAGGCAGAGCATAGACACCTGAACCTTTCTTTGATTTAAAGCATGCTGATTGTCCACTTGTGGCATCTGACTGGGGATCCTCCTGGCTGACAGTTGGCTGTTCCCCATCTTTAATCCTGAGTGGAGGGGACATGGCTCAGCATCTCTGCTAGGAATTTGGCATGTGGGAGAGGTGGTACTTGGGGGTGATAAGGGCTCTGAAGGTGAGGTGGAGCTGCTGACCTTGTCAGTGAAGGAGGATTTGATGGTGATTGGAAGCTGCTGCAAAGGGATCTGCAGCTTAGACAAGGCAAGCTTGCCTCTTTTAGGGAAAAAGCAACAAAAAAAAAATTTCCTAATCATTCAGTTGGAAATAGTGAAGTTTTGGCATCTATCATTTAGTAGCATTAACTTTTAGACACATTGGAAACACAGCACTTTGAGTTTCTACTCATGGCTGAACATGTGCCACCAAGCATGACTAAAATGGTATCTCACTTAGTTCCATGAGGTAACTGTCACGCCTGTCTGTCACATGGGAGGTCAGATTAAATGATTGCAGTCCTCCAGCAGTCATAGACCTCTCTGACTGTGGACAGGGGCAGAAAACATGCCTGCAAAACTGCTGCCGAAGCAATCTCTTTATTCAGACTCTAGTGGACTTTAAATTGTGAATTTCAGTGTAGCATGATGGACTTTTGCCACTCACACAAAGGAAGCTTGTCTCCACACAAGTGGCTGTCCTCACCTGTGTGGCATGACATGACTGAGTAGGTATGGGTTCATGAAAATATAACCTGCAGTAGCTGTTCAAAAGCTGTTTTATGTCCAGTGCTAGTTTTGTACAGCCATACAAGTTGAAAATATTATGGGCTAGAATTATTCACTTCTGCATCATTGTGTGCAAGTAGCTAAAGTATGATATTAATAAATTACAGGGCATTTCCTAATCAGTTTGAGTATTGAAAAATATAGTGGAAACTCAGCAAGAGGAATTATAGACATATTGTAAGCAGAAGCCATTTAGAATTGCAAGCTGAGTACCCTTTCTCCTGAATTTTGTTATAAATCATTCATGATTAGGGTCTGTAGGAGGATACTAGAAAATGGAGATGTAGAAAATTCCTAGGAAGCTGGAAAAGAGCGCACTATTCTGATATGACCTGAAATGGAGAAAACCCTTACTTCAAAGCTCAGGGATAGGACTCGCTGAAGCTGCTCTGCCTGCAGCAGATCCCACCTGCTGGGGGAATCTCCAGTGGAGCCAGGGACTTAATCTGTTACCGCAGTAAGAGGAACAGCTCCACTGATGAATTAGGGAGACCAACTGGTGGCCAACGAGCAGTATGAATGTGCTTATGCTTCAAGTGATTTCTCGTTTTGGAAATCGGAGAGCAGGGCTTGGCTGACAGGAGAGCTGCTGTGTGAGTTGGGCTTCAGGCCCTAGTAGGAGGTAGATGGGGATGAACTGGCCATCCTCCCTCAGCAACGTGAGCTATGTGGCAGATCTTGGCTGCGTGGCAGCTGCCTGGTGTGGGTGGTTGGGTTAGGAGCCTGGAGTTTGTCTATTCCTGTATTGCAAAGCAAATGCCCACCAGATACTTCAGGGCCAGTGATGGACTCTACAGTGTCTTTTAAGGTTGGCTCAGCGGGTGGTGGGCTGCTGTTATCAGAGCCACTTTGCTATCGCCTTCCAGACCAGACAGCTCCAGTGCACCAGCACTGGGTGCAAGGAGAGGAAGATCTTGTAGGCAGAGTTGTGGCCACAGGGAGTGAGGAGCTGCAGCAGGAGGAAGGGAAGATGGGTGCTGAGGGTGCTCTCTGCCCTTGTGAGTCTCCTGCTTCTCACCCTCTTGATGTATGGTCTGGAGGGGCTCCTTGAAGCCAGGAATGAGGTGACTTTTTGTCAGGGTGGGAGCTGGGCTTTGCTTGAGGAGAGGAGCCCTGGTTCTCTGTTCTCCTGGTAGGGCTCTGAAACCCCTGAGGAGGGAGGCAGGGTGCACAGGCAACCAGGCTTCTGTGGTGCTGTATCAGTCTGTATACCTTTTTTTGCTGTAGCTATGTAAAGGCAGCCCACAGGCCCCCGGCATAAAGACTTTCAAACGTCTTTATCTGTGGCGTGCTAAATGCTCGTGATTAGTTTTAATTCCAGCTATTTTCAGTGATTAAAGCACTGCTTTCCTTGCATGGCCTCATGCTTTTAATTAGCCAAAGCAAACCTGTGTGCTCCAAAATCCTATCCTTTGTCCAAATGTGGGACAGCTTTATCTCTGCCACAGCTTCTCTTGGATATACAGAGCAGGAGCCAGGAGCAGGCAACCCCGAGAGCTGCCAGGAGTCTGTGCTGCTGCAGGCTGCTTCCAAGGCACGGGAAAGGAGGAATGGGGACCCTTTTTGCTGCACGTGTCTGCTCCCCTCCTTGGTGAGCGCTGCCTGGGATGGTGGTGACCGAAGACCTGTGATGTACATGTGCCATCCACCGAGAGGGTCCCCTGCATTACTTCTTCAGGCGACATATGCAGTGCCACAAAGCAGTGCCCTCCCCATTGCTCTGGTCCAGGTGCCTTCAGAAATCCCCCCCCCCAACCTGCAGTTCCTGTATATGCCCACTCTCCTCTTTTCTCCTCTGTAAGCACAGATTTTCAGATAAGTGATGCAATATCATCTTATTTTGTGTGCTATCTGCTGCGCTAGCCATATTCTCCGAACACAATAGCACAAATTACTTTACATAACAGAAGTAGGGAATTCAATAATAACAACAGTCGAGGGAAGGGGGAAATCAACCACTGGAAAAACGAGAGATGTTCCCAGCTTTGAGTTTTAATATTCACAGGAGCTAAATTCAATGCAAGATTGATTCCTGCAAGCTGGTCCTGAAACACCTTGGCGGGGAGTGATGTGTGGGTTAGGATGGTTGGTTTTCCTGAAATGCAGTGGAGAAGGTAGGGACATGGGGAATGGACTTAGGCCAGATTGGTACGGCACCTACAAGAGCTGTCAATGTATCTCCTCCTAAGCTGTGTAGTGTGATTGTGCTCATTGCTGTGTTTTACCCACCCTCCCTATCTGTTTTTTTCCTTTTTGAGATGGTGACCAATGCTGCACATAATATTCTGGATGTAACCCTGTCCCTGAATTACAGAGGGCTCAGCACTGTCTTTGTGTCACTTTATCCTGTTCCTCCTGTGTTCTGACATCGTGGTTGGGTTTTCTGCCACAGCTGCACAGTAAGCTGAGCTCAGCATTCAGCTGTTCCTATTGCCATCTCAATTCCTTTCTTTGGCTAAGACAGTTATTTCATAAATCTGAAAGATGTGTGAATAATGTGCAGTTTTCTCCTCTTTAGAGGTATTATTTGCATTTACTAGCATTGAATGTAACTTATTATCACGTTGTCTATTTGCTTAGGTCTCACTCAAGTTCTTCCCTGCTCGTTCTGGTCTTGGCTACCTCAAACAACCTGGTGTTGTCTGCAATTTTGTCACTCACTGGGTGTTCTCTTTTCCAGATAATAAGTGTGTTTAACACATGACAGCATAGAAATGATTCTCTATCCATCACAAAATTAATTCACTGCCATAGTAAGGATTTTAATTCTACTGGGGTGTATACACTGACCGATTTCACTCATTCACTAGCTTGTCATGTTAAAAATATTCTGAGGATTTGATAAGGCATGATTTTTTTTGAGTGTTTATGTATATACAAAAAAAAAAGAAGCCTAGAGTTCTATACTTTGTCACAACATGTTCTTTCAGATGTTATGCTATTCTGCTTTTAAAGGTCATTTCATCTCATTTGCTGGGCCTAAATTGAAAACTCCCTTGTCTAATGTTCTTTGGATTGGAAAGCCTCTCAGGAGCCAAATGTATGGTGTGGCCTTTGCTATCTGTTAATTCCCCAGTTTGGTGGATGTTATTCAGACTGATTTTCTAAGCGATGGAGCTACGTTATGTTGCAAGTCATCTGGAGATCATCTGTGCAAAATTTGGAAGTAGCAGCTTCTTGCATTTTTTTTTGTTTGTTTTTAAACCATATTGGTTTGTTCCTGAGCCTCTTCTCCTGGCCCTTCAATCTTCAGCAGCATTGTTTCACTTTTAGTGCAGAAAGGTGAAAAAGAGGCTGGAGCAGAAATAAAAAAAAAAAAGGGGGGGGGGGGGGTTAAACTAGTTTCTTTTAAATGAATTGGAGATTAATAAAGCTATTGAAGCGCAAGAAAGATAGCTTTTCCTTGTACAATGTGAACAGTAAATGATATTTGGGGCATGTTAGGGTGAAGTGGGACTTGAGGCAAAGTAGGGAAATGGGTCAGGATAAGAGGAAATGAAAGCATGGATGAAGGTTGCAGTGGAAGAGAGAAAGGGAAACTGTACCAATGATTAATAAGGTTCCTCTACTAAACGATATTTCTTATCTGTTCATCTGAAAGCAGTTCAGATGTACGGCACGTGTTTACAGAGTCCTACGGGTAATAAAGGTAAGTAAATTAGACACAAAGTCACAAATCACCGTAACAGAAAAGTTCAGTGCAGTCTTGGGCTGCATTGTTAGTGTTATGCTATTGTTATTTTTAGCTCCCTTTCCTAAGGAAATAAGCGGAGGTGATCGATGCCCACTGTAAGAACCTCTTGGCCAATTCCAATCTCATAACCTGCAGTGGGTGGAGGGAGAGGAGCGGTCCTTCCAGCATCCTCATTAAGAGAAGGTTGGACCAAGCAGAACCCCCATCTATTCTGCTAGGTCTGTCAGACACTGGAAAGCAGTGACTGCCTGGCCAGTCTGCCTGCTGGCCAGGTGGCCAGCCAGCACTCGTGCAGTGCAGAAGCAGCCACAGCGCGTGATGCTGCTTGCTAAGCTGGTAGGGCATGGCATGCTGCACAAGGTGTGCCAGCAGGAGCGAGGAATGGACTTACACCAGGGAGGGGGTAAAGCATTGAAGATACTGGGAGCATAGGGAGGAGGTAAAATGTCGTGGTGCAACACGGTGCAGGGAGTTGCAGAAAAGGTCGACCTGAGGCTGTATTGCAAGGTGCAAGGAAGGTAGGTGGACCCAGATAGGAAGATCAGTTTTATGAGCAGAACTAACAATGCCTCTTGGTTGCGTCTCATCCCTTGCAACCCTCTCTCTGAAAACAGAAGGGGGAACCTGAGGAGCACTGGGGCAGGGACCTGTTCCTGAAAAGGGGGCTTTTTGGAGGAGTAAGACACAAATCATTGAAGCTTCATTAATTTTGCAGTTCGGAGCACCTTGCCCTCACTACTATGTAGGAGGATCAGGAAATGGTCGTGGTAGGCCCTGTATAAACATAGGAAGAGAAGATGATCCCTGCTTTAAAGAGCTTGTTGTCAAAGTGTAAAACAAGAGATCGCACCATAGACCTGAGATGTAGCACTCCTTTTTCCTATGGGACCGGGTTCTTCACAATGAGTGTTGAGCTCTGGCGGGATTCTGGAAAGAGGGAAGAGAAAAACAGTGAAAGAGGAAAAAAATGGGAAATGCTGAAGAGCTTGGGAGGACTGAGTTGTTTTCAGCAGGAAAGATTAAAAGTGCCAACCATGGGTTGTTTGACTTAGCAATAAGTCAAGGGAGAGCCTGGAAAGAATTCACAACAGCAGCAAAAATTTCTGTCCTGGGGAGGGAGAAGGTTTGCTTTAAGAGAGTAGAAGTGCTTGAGGTTTATGAAGGAGGAAATGGACTAAATATTTTGAATATTCAAAAGAGCTTTGTGCCTGTGAAGTTGTTAAGCTGATGAATGACCCATGGCTTGTGACACTTGTGACCTAGCTCAAATGCACCAGAAATTGTGTTGCTAGGATCCTTCTAGTAGGAGCCTAGAGAAGATGCCTGACTGCTATGTGTGCCTCTGTTGCTGCTGACTCGCATATCTCTAGGGAGAGAAACATCAGCTCAAGGACAAAATTAAGAAAGAATATGGCAATTACCAGTCAACCAGGCTGGAAGCCCTATTGTTGCTTCCCTGGCTGTAGCCCAAACCCACAAGTCTTAAATGAGTGTTCTGGACTTAACTGGGTACTATAACCAGAAGTGACAAAGGTCCCCATGAGTGATGGCAGCAGTTTCCAGGTATTGCTGCAGTCCAGGAGGGACCACTTACTGTTTCATTTCAAAAAAGGTGATCAGAAGGCCATGGCAGGCAAGAGCATGCCTGGAAATAACAGTACAGAAATGGAGTTGCTGTATCATAAACAAGGAGAAGCCAGGCAGGAGCAAGAGTTGTCAATGCTGAATTCCAGGAGGATGCAGCAGCTCAATATTTAAGACTGTGCTAAGGTCAAAGAGAATGAGCCAAGAGAAAAGCTCATGGTTTGCAGAAGATGAGATCATTAGCTCTCCCAGGCAGCTTCAGTGCTCTGGCTCTGCCACAGCCTGATCTAAAAACAGGCTGGGTCCATGCTCTATATAAATGTGAGAGGTGGCATTTTTTCCCCTGCTTGCCTAAGAAGAGGGAGGGCTGTGAAGTGAGACCGTGTTAGGGCAAAGGTGGGAATGTGCAGGGGGTGTAAGTAGTGGCATCTTTGAGCAAGGTGGCAGGAGAGTAATGGAGGAGAAGAAATTCAGCATTGCAGCCGAGGAGCCGGGAGGAGGGTGGAAGGAGTGGGAAGCAGTGCAAAAGGAACAAGAAGAATGCCCTGAGGGATGGACGAATAAACAATATCCTGGGAGGAGTGCAAGGCAGCAGCAAGCAAGGAGCGACACTGTTGAGTTTGATCGTTGAAAGGAAGCGACTTGTGCTACAGCTGCTCATAATACACACGTGTAAGCTGCAATCCTGCATGCACATGCTTTTTCAATGATAAGGAAATGAGTAGCAAATTAATTAGGAATTGGGAGCACTGTTCAGATTGGCTGGCAATCCATAAAGAAAAGGTGGTCAAGCGCCATGACTGAAAAGGAGCTTGGAGCTCAGAGAGTGCCTGGGCACTTGGCACTCAGGCTAACTGAGCTAGATAAAACATTGCAAAAAATTTGGCTGGCAAAGCAATCTACTTATCCTGAAACTGGCTTGTGTCACTGCAGCATCCCAGGGCAATACAATCTTATATCTGCATCTTCCCTGGACACTGAGCTAAGCAAACATTCCTCCGCCTGTCTATCTTGAAGAAGCTGATGTGAAGAGGATAAGGGTGTTAGGCATCTCCAGTGCAGGGCTAGAGTCTGAGTTGCTGGTCTGGCCCCTCTGACAGTGACTGGTGTGGAAGGTGGCAGCTGTCTGAAAGGTATCTCTACCTTCTGGGGTATTAACTAGCATGAATCACCACAGCTGTACTTGTACTGATGCAAAAATGAGTTTTTACAAATTGAAAATGTGGTGTTGAGCAAAGTTTGCTTGGCCTGATCAGTGAAGGTCTGACTCTGGTGAGAACAAACTGATCCTAGAAAGGGGAGGCAGAGGGGGAAGAAGGTTGAGCATCAGAAAGCAAACGCAGCTGCCCACTTCATCTGCTGTAACTCACAGCTGCCTCATCTCAGACCTGTTGTATGTCTGCCTATGGCCCCCATATGCTTAGGTACTTCAGAAAATCAAGCTGTAAATGTTGACTGCCTTAATTATAAATGTCATCCAGCTCAGATGAAAGAGGAATACCTGGGCTAGGGATGGTCAGTGCATAACTGCTGGTGATGGACTGGCAGGGAACACCTCTCAGGAAGGCATCCAGACCTCGCTGCAGGCAGATTAATGGATTAATCCCAGGGGTGTGGGTTAGAGATCAGTGTAAGTGCTGGGTCTTTGAGTATCTCTAGTGATAACTTTGGGTTATGGTTTTATTTCTCTGTGGGTTGCTTGATCCCATGTTGCATGTTGTGGGATACTGGTCTTGCTACTGTCCTGTGGCAGTGAGTTCCTGCTGTGGAATTGTATCTTGAAATGGGGAAGGGGGAAAGGAAAGAATGTTTCCCATCTGCCAGGTTTGGATTTGCCATCTTCTAATGTCAATGTGATCCCCTTGGCACTGTGCTGGGAGTGCAGAAGTTCCCCAGTTACTTTCTGTGTTATTTGACACACTTCTCTCATTTTTCTTGTTTGGAGGAGCTTGGGACTCAAAGACAGCTCGAATTGCCTCATCCAGCACCCTGCAATCATCAGCCAATATGCTTTTAAATCCAGAATGGGCCACCAAAAATGTACTCTTGTATATCAGAGGTCATGAAATATTTCTCTGCACTCTACAGCAGATGTAGGACCTCTGTAATAGCAGATCAAAAGCTTCAAACACTAATATGCTGTGGTGACAGTCCTGGGAGGAATCAAAGATATCACTAATGTAATTGGTGCTTGCAACAGGGGAGAGGATTTCCTTAGCAAAAGGGCCCAGAAACAGGCCCAAACTTTCCTCTGTCCTCACAGAAGAGAGTGTTTCCAGGCTGTCCATCATTTCTTTTGTCTTTCTCTGAACCCCTTAGATTCTGCAAAATCCATCGCAACCTGAGGTGACCAGTCCAGCCAAGTAAGCACGGTCCTCCTCCTCCCAGCCCTCTTGCAGCTGAGCACCTTGCCCAGCGGTGTGCTCAGCCAAGGAGTGCTAGCTGGGTGTGGGGACCCCAGCTCCCTTGCATAGGTTGTTGCAGCTTGAGATGCTGCAAGAGGACTTGGAACAGCTTTAATGCAGGCTTTCCAAGATGATCACTTCGTTTTTATTGATGTGGTGTCACTTATCATTGTGCTGGCCATCTACCTTGCTTGGTTAAGTCACACTCTGGTACCCAAGAGCCTTGTCTGGTCTTGAGAGGCTGTTTTGACCTACCCAAAATAACTTGTACCCTCTGCAGATTCTGCCACCCCACCAAGAGCTCCCTTCCCACTTCACTTATATATTATTCAAACCATCCGCACAGTGTTCACTTCTTTTTCTCTGAACTAATGTCCTTCTGAATGACTCTCTCATGCTGTAAACGCTTTCCTAAAATCTAGTGTCACTTGTGTATCTCTTCATTCACTGCCTCCTCCTAGGACATCGTACTTAATTATTTTGTGAACCCTATTACTTAAAGGCTCGGCTATTGTCACTTCTTGAATTAGTTCCTGTGTGTTACTGAAAATGAAGTCAAGAATAGCTGCTTTTTGCTTGTGGGTGCTAGAATTAGCTGTTCCAAGAAGCAATTGCTTAAAGCACGAAGGAACTGTTGTGTTCTTTGTGCCAGCTTACAGGTGAATTTTCCCATTTTCATTTTGTTAAATTGTGCCACTGCTTCTTGCAAAACTGCGCACCCAGTTGTCTTTATCTGTAGCCCTGATAAATGTGCATCACGGGATTATAAATATTACAGCTCCTGAGGTTGCAAATTTGCACAGGGTTGATGATATGATCCTCTGCACTTAGAATTTTCCCCCTTAAGAGTTTTAAGGTTTCTGAGCTAACTCCACAGAGGTATTTGAAAGACTGCATTATTCCTCCAACCCTTTGGCTTAATCCCACTTCTCTATATAACTTGCAGCCAGGTATTATAATATCCCATTTGCTTTTTAGCATTCCACCAAGTTTCTGTCATTCATAGTGTATTAGTCATCATCCATTGCCAGGATTTCTAGTTCACCTTAAAATCAGCCCATTTTGAGATGTTTGAAGCTAGGCTTCATGAGAGGAGGGGGAAAAGAAAAAAAGAAAAAGCCAGTAGTAATGTTAATGTCTAACCTTCCTCCCTTATTTAAGAGCCTATGTAAGATGTCACTTGATCAGTCTTTCCTGCTCCTGTCTCCTCTGAAGCTGCACGAGTCGCTGAGGGAATGTGATTTCTGGGCTTGCATTTGCCTACTAACTGGCTTACACTTTTATCTGCTGTAATGAAAGCAGGAGAGCTGGAGTCGGGTATATGTGAGGCAGGACCTTCAGTAATTCCCCGTACTCCCCCCTCCCGCTGGAACCTGGTAGGTTTAAGGGGCTGGGGGCTATGGGACTTTGCATCTCTATTACTGTGGGGTGCTGCATATGCCACTGCTGTGTGCTGCACCCTGTGGCTCCCCATGTTGTAGTGTGGTTGCAACATGAAGCTGAGCGACCAGTCCTCATGCTGGGCATCCCTGCAATCCCAGGTCATGCAGCGCGAGTGTCCCAGCACACACAAGCTCCAGTGCTCGTCTGTGGGGTGCCAGAAGCAATCTATGGCCATGCTGGGAGCAGGGCTGCCAGCTCCAGGGTATGGAAAATCAGGATGCCTTCTGCCTCATCCCATTGCAGTCCCTTGTTTCCTTCAGGCTGGTCCTTCCCTGGAGAGGATTTCGTGTCCTGGGGAATGGGATAGCTTCCTCCAGTGGAGCCCTGGGGGTGGCCACGCACTGTAGGCAGTGAGATTATGCCAGTTCTTTGCTTGTAGGACACTGCAGGGAAGGGACTGATGGGATCTCCCGCAGATTAATCTGGTTAAACCATTCTTCACAGGGCAGATAATCCTGTGTCAGCATTCATGAGCTTGGACCCACTGGCGGAAGCTCCTCTGCAGGCAGCTGGGAGCTGGGTAGATAGGGCAGATACTGACTAATATAATGGTTTTTAGCACTCTGCAAAAATCTGAAAGCCAAAAAGGAGTCCAATGGAGAAAAAGGGACCAAACCTTGGGGTGCGAGTCTGTCTGTGCATGCACGCGTCTCTCAGATGCACAGTGGGGACAGGGCTTGAGTTCCTGTTGGTGCTTCTGGAGGTGTTTGCCCTGGAACAGGTTTCAGCTGGAAATTGCCGATTCAGTGAAATCAGCATACATTTGTCATCCCCTGGAAACTATGTGCTTGTTTTAATCAGCTCAGTGTGTTTCCTTTTTGGCTTTGTATGGTAATGTAAAAGTCAACATGGTAACGGGCCATAGTCAAAACCCTTAGGTCAAAACAACATAATTCAAACAAGTCAAAGCAAAATACAGTTTTGAATATATCATTTCAGTCCGTTGCAAATTAGGAAGACACAGGCTTATGGCACATGGCATGACATTTGACTGTCAAGAGCCTATTAGGAATCCAGGGTCTTAATGTCCAAACAAATGCTCAATGTGGTTCAGTTTGTTTCTTTTTTTAATGGAGTTCAGTTCTGATGATGACTGTGGGGCTGACAGATCTGAAGAAAGAGCCTTAATGTGTTTCTGCAACTCACATCCTCAAAGCTTGATGTGTCCTGGCAACTCCTCCTCCATTTCTGAAGCTATCTTTGTCTTTCAAGGCTTCTAGTGTTTCACAGGTGGACATGAACTACATCTATCAAAGCACACACAAGTTGAGCTGTCAGGTGGATAGTGGGGTCTGTGTTGCAGCCCCTGTGTTTTCCTGCGCGTTGCTGGCTCCAAGCCCACCCCTCATGCAGGCTCAGAGGCTTCATTTGGAGCTTACGCTGCCTCTGATGGCCCATCCAGACTGCATGAATGAGAAGAGGCAGTGCATGGCTGGGAGTGCAGAGCCTGGGCTGATGCAGTAATGTATGGTGGCTGCCAGGGTTTGCAGGAGGAGTAAGGAAGAAGCCTTGGACTTCTGCTTAAGCCACTTGTCCAAGATGTTCGCTTGGCTCTCAGTTTATTTTGCATAGGGGTCTGCTTGCAAGCTGTCTGTCAGAACAGGGATAACCCCGCAGGAGATGATGGAGGGATGAGTCCTCTGGGGCTTCGCTATCAACCTCTTGCTCCTGCATGAACAGGGAAGGCAGGGGATGAGTCACCCACTGGGGAAAGCCTGAACATACCCAAGACTTTCTTGCTACTATTTTTGGCTCCTGTTTCACAGACAACAGGCGAGCAAGCGGGTACCCATGTTGGGACCCAGGCATGACATGGGGCTGCTGCCTTCCCCATCCATCACTCCAGCACAAAGGAAAGGGGGGAGAAACAGGATCAAATGTGCCAAAGGCCCTTGTTGAGCACAGGCAAACGGAGATCTTGCTGGAGATCTCAATAGCATGAGCTTATTTCCATAGAGCATCACCTGTTCCACCTACTCCTGTATCCTCCCTCATGCTGAGGCCATGTGGGGCAGCTGGGGAGAAGTGGAGCATGAGCTCCCTCCCAGGGCTGGAGCGCTGTGGGGAGAGGTATAAGTAATGGAAATTGAAATGCAAATTCTTCTTCTGAGTAGAGAAAAGGCCCCCATAAATCAGGAGTGACAGGAACACAAAGACACCATCAGGATGCATTTGCACAATCAAGGAATGTTTCATATATCAGAGAGAACCAAGGCACAGCCTCCGCTCCTGAAATAAACCAAATCCATTTTTTTCTCATCAGTGAAGCAGTTTCTGAAATTCCCTGTTTGAAGAGCAAGAGAAAACAGAAAGGAGATTTGAGTTAAATTTTACTCAGATGTGGCATGTTTTCCTAATCCAGACAGGAAAACATTTGTTTTAAAGGGTCAGTGAAAAACAAACAATTCCTCCCTCTCTACACATCCAGCAACATGATAGAGATCTGCTTTTTTGTTTTTATCTAGATTTGATCATCTGCAAATAAATGATACACAGCTGAGAGCCTTCATAAATGACCCTTCATAACACAATTGTGTAGTCTAGAAACAGGAACCTCATGGCAAAGACAGCAGAAATGCTTGACCAGAGATCCTGCCCGCAGGACACCAACACAAGGAGCCTGGTAGCAGAGAAAGTGTTTTCCTAGGCTTGAAACTATATCTACAACTAAACATTTCACCAGCCTGTGCACAGGGCTGGGCCAGCCAGAGGTGCTGCTAGAAAGAGATTAAGTTTTAATCTGAAATCAGAAGTGGCAGAGCTGAGTGAATGAATTGGGTCTTGCAAGCCTTACCCTGGATTTTGGCGTGCTCTTCATCATGCTGTCACAAGCACCAAATCCACCCAGCTTTCAGTCTGTAGCAACTGATAAACACCCTGTGTCTCGCTATCTTCCATGTTAGAGTCGAGAAAGGTCTTTCAGGCTTACCAACTGGCTTCCCTACTACATAGTATGTGCTGGGTGTTTCTCTACTCTCATTTAGCAATTCCTAAGGAGCCCAGCTCCCATAGGCGTGAGATCTTTATCCCACACCTAGCACAAGGCAGTTTTTTTGTGCAGTCATCAGTGTGTATTTGATCTCAAAACCAGGTCAAAGTCCAGAGCTATCTCTGCATTGCAGAAACTGTGATTTATGTATGTGCAAGTGATCTAGTAGATTGACTATAACAAATATGAGCTCTTCTGACTGCAGCAGTGTGGTCTTGTCCCATAAGGAGCACTGGTTAAGGGGCTACACTGGCATGACTGAGGCTGTTGTCATCTTCTGTTCTCCTTTCTGTCCCTCTCCTGGAGGTTTTCCCCCAGCAAGAAGGGCTGAGCGGGATGTGTGCCTGCCTCTCCACTGCAGCAGTCTGCAGGCTGTGCATTGAGATGTATAAGGTGTTGGAGAGGCTGTGCATTGAGATATATAAGGTGTTGGAGAGCTCTGCTGACTGGTAGGGTTACAGGTTATTGCTGCTCAGATACAAAGATATGGCCCTTCTTTTAAAAGCCACTGCATGGTAAGCACTAGAAATGTCCCAGTTTGTTTCTTCAGGCTGAGCCACCATCCTCTGTTATTTGGTTGTAGAAAGAGGATTAGGCAGATGAGCTTTATTGACATGATTTGGGATGGATTAAAACTTACAATTGAGTTATACAGGTTCTGTGTTAATAAAACCTTTCCATCACACCACCACATGCTCTTATGCACATTAGAAAGCAGCTGTATGAGGAAGGTTTTGGGGAATTCAGATTTGTTTTCCTGCAGCTGTTTTTCCATCCCTGCCAGGGTCAGGTGAGTAATTTGCCATCGGCCTTGCTCTACTGTGGCTGGAAAGAACCATCAGCTTTTCTAAAAGATGACCCACAGTGTCTTCTCCAGTGTTAAACTGCTTTATTACATCAGTGTTTTGAGCCATTTCAGAACTAGAGGGGAACCAGGAGCACTGCTAGAAAGGGGGAGTCTCCTTTCCATAGGAAGGTAATGCTCTCTCCCTGGGTTGGGTACCAAACTTGCTGTGTTTCCCTAGAGATGCGGTGTGTTCCATGGGTTCCTGCTCTGTGTCTCACCAGTCTTCTGGTGGAACTATCTGTGGGGACATTGATGTAAACTGAGAAACAAGAAGCCAGTTATCCGGCACAAAGTGATCACAGAGGTTGGAAGATAGCTCTACTTTTCCTTCCCAGAACAAGCACATGAACATATACATGTACATCCCTGCTGCTCCTGCTTTACGTATTATGTTACAAAGTATTTCTAAGTGTGGATACCCAAAATTACCTCTAGCTATTGGCCTCCTTGGGGTTAAAGGTGTGGTGGCCAAGATTTGATGGGACCAAGAAAGGGGAGCTGGAAATGGTTGTGTAGCCCCACCTCAAATTGTGAAGGGCTTCCCTGTGTTTAGACGCTTTCACTGTCTCTGTGTTGTAAAAGCCAGTTGCTTTACTCGAGACCTCGGATGTGAAGCCTGTGGGGGTTTGCTGACTTCAGTGGGTTTATTTTTGGACCTTGGTGGTGGTTGACATAGGCGAAGATGCTAAAGGATTACAGCCGTTCCTTCTGCAGAGCATAGGGTTTCAGTGCAGGGAGGGATAGGAAATAATGATCTTTCATTGCTTTTTATTTTTTTATTTTTAAGTTAGGGTTAATCAGAAAAACTAGGGGAATTTTCAAGCATGGGAAGAAAAAGCCTTCTCAAGAGAGAGATTGTGTCTAAACAGATACGACTAGCTTAAAATAGAGGAGTTTGACCATTTTCAAAAAACGCACCAAATGTGTCATCAAAAAGCCTGGGTATGCTAAGCGAGGAAATAAAACACTAGACAAACCACCAAAATCTACGAAAGTATGTACCTCCCCCATGACAGCCCTGTATCAGTCCCATGCATGTGGCCTATATCCTTGCATATGTTACACACACATAGGCATACATCCTTTGGAAAGCTGTCACGCAGCAGCCTATAACGGGGCCAACATAAGTCTATCATTTCTTTTTTATACACCTTCAAACAAAACCCTGAGAGGCAGCATCTAGGAAGCTGAAAGGAGGAGTGCGAGATGTGTGACTGCTGATGGGGGAGGAAGGGATCAGGCACGCGTGTGGGGAGGCTTCATGGAAATGGCTTTAAAGCACGGGGAGAGAGAGAGAAGAAGCAAAGAGCTTTGTACCTGACAGCGCAGCTCTGTGTGATGATTGTCACTTGGAAATGTATGGCTCTGTGAGGCTGAAAAGTATGTTTGAAGGGTCACTAGAACTAATTACATTGGAGAAATGAAGCTAGGTTAGACAAAAAAAAAATTATAATAAGGTCACTGCACAAAAAATATTGGTGAAAAATTGTGACTTTTCCTCCTTTGTGATTTGTACTTTTGACCCTCTTCCCCAGTCATGGTGGCAGGTGGGTGGGAAGGATGCAGGGTAAGGGAGAGGGAAGGAATGCCTTATCAGCCTGGCGCAGCACTCGGGCTTTGGGTGCGTGGCTGACACCAGAGCTGGCACAAAGCATCCGCCTGCCTGGCCAGGCTCCCTCGCCCCGCAGGGACACGGGACCTCAGCCACCTGGCCCTTGGCTGGCAATTTGTCATCCTCCCTGATGGTGGAGGGCTGGGAGAGGGGCTGGCAGCAGGGACAGGCTGTTCTTCCTGGGAAAGTGATGGGAGCTTGTTTGTGCTTGTTTTTCAAGATTTACTGCGGTTCCTCAGTGGCTGGGTATTCCAGGCGTGCCTGCTCTGTCTTTAATATCCTTACTGAAGCTCCACTTTCTCTTTTCCTTCTGCTCGCCATCCTAAATCACGTGAAAGCTTTTTAAACACAGCAAGCCCACAGCACATCACGGAGGGGCAGGTGCCTCCCTATCAGCCCCCTGCTGTAGGGATGGGCACAGCCACCCCTCTTCCAGAAAATGGGTGGTGTAGAGGGGCTTTCTCCTCTTTCTGCTCATAGCAAGAGGTGCCATGGCAGGACCCTGCCTTCTCTTTCTCCCTGATAAGTGGTGACTGCAGCCAAAAGAGGGAAAATATTTTCGTCCTATACCTGACTCAGGCCAAAATAGATGTGTCCTTCCTGTGCAGTACAGCATCCTATAGGAATAGACATGGGAATCAAAGCATGTCCTGGCAGCAAAATGGGTGGATGCTCAAGACTCTGGTCGCAGCAGTAATTTCTCATCCCTCAGGCCTCTTTCTGGCTCCTGGATTTCCAAGAAAACCATTTTCTCCTGCATTTTTCTCATGTCCCTTTTCAAGTCTTGTCACTGCTGAGTTGCTGTGGGTAAACTGAAGTGGAACAGGCCAAGGGCTGTGGCCTAGCACTCCTTGCAGAAACACATGTAGGTAGTCAGCAGAGTATTAGATGTGCAATCGGAGGAAGGGACTCTCATCTGACTCCCATACTCATCTGTCCTTTCCAGAGCTCCCATTGAGGTCAGCATCACCTTGTTGATGGTGATGATGAGGATGCACTTGGTACTGCTATTTTGCAACTGTGTTTTCCCAGCCAAGTGGCGTTCTGGGTTTGAGAGACGTCAGCTTGTGCAGGAGCACAGGCAGCTCCTGGTTTGGGTTTGATAGTTGCTACATTGGCTGCATAAGCTGAGTGGATGTGCTGTGCAAAACGGGCTATGGGGAAAGGAGATAATTCTGTTGTCTGCCATGCAGACAGCTGGATGTGTGACGACCATGAGACCTGTAAGGTAATCTGCAGACTGGATACAAGGGTGTCAAATCCCATGAGGCAAGTAAATATGTTAGAGACAGCTGTGGAGGAGCCTATGGTCATGGTACGTTTTAGAATCAATGATATAAGAATCTGCAGGAAAGAACTAGAAGATTATTAGCAAGAAAGCTTAAAGCTAAAGCTTCTATGGTCGTCTTTTCCAATAAACTGCTAGCTTCATGTCCGATCACATCTAGACAGGAAGAATTATTCTCAGATGACTGAAAAGATTGTGTAGAAAAGACCTGAGCTTTGCTAGTCACTGCTAAACCTTTTTGGAAAGGGATACACTGCATGTAAGGGGTAGAAGAACAAATTTGCAGCAGGCGATGGGCCTGCCAACAGCAGGTATCCTGAGTCTGGTAGTAGCTGGTGTGTTATCTCAGAGAACAGCATATGAAGCTGCTGCTCCTGACTGGCCCTTGGCAGGGTTGCAGTGGGCATACAGCAGCTGTCCTAATGTATAGAGAATGAATTTACCACATGTAGCTGGTCACTGGCATCCACCCAGCTACCACTGTCTTGGTTTGCTGAGCTGGGCAGGTTATCAGTAACTTGGGGTCTCCCTTTAAAGTCCGAGCAATGTGATTTTTGTTGATAATCTTTGGACCCAGGGGATTTCAAAGGTGAAATGTCCACATCACAAGGCAGCCTTGCCTATGATGGACCTTTGCAGGCTGCCTGTGACCCCACTTCAGCCCTGTCCTCTGGGGCAGGAGGAGAGGGCTGACTTTTGTACTCTGCTCACCGGCATTTTGTACCAGCTATGTCCCAGCTAAGTAGTCATTTTTGTGCTATCTTTACTGTAAAGTCACTTTATCGTTATAAGCAAAAGGAAAGTAGATTGCTGGAAATGAGGTAGTTAAGTGAGCAGTGCATAAGCAGTGCAGGTACTGTGGTGGAGGGAGGAATACGAGGGTAACTGACTGGTAGAGGAGGCACTGAAACCTGCATGGGACAAAGGAAACACAAGTGGTCCTTTGCTAAGTAATTAACATGCCAGAAGATGGATGGCTGTGAGACAGTGAAAAATAATCCAATAAAGGAGCAGCTCCTGCAGGGTCACACAAAAATGGGGATGGTGGTTAAAAATAAAAACCCAGCAACAATAGACTCATAGGAAGGACTCTGAAAAGAGAAAGGGATATACTTGGCATGGTTGGAAAGGATGGGGTAAAGAGCTAGGCTGTAACTAGTATGTCCAAAATGAAATGAGATTAATGCACGTGCATAGTTTCTGACTGGAAATTGTACAGGAAGAATAAGTAAGGCTGTAAATAGGAGGAGGAGGCATATATTTCCAGAGGCTGTCAAAAACTTGGAAATAAATAGAGTGTGAAGTGGAATCTATATGAAAGGAAATAGGTCACAGGAATCTGAATGTGGTAATAGCAATGTACTACTAGTCCTAAATCTGAAGAGAGGTGATGAATACAACAGGCAGAAAGACATCAGAGAGGTAGCCAAAATATGCTGTGCTGATGTTGGAGACTCCAGCTAGCTGGTCCTATTGGCATCGTGCTGCTGTAGGAACCGCCTTTTTTGGAGCTGTTTGTTCTGCAGTCAAATGTGTTGATAATTTGCGCTTACATAGCATATTTTTATTGCAGGAACCTGGAGCACGCTTGGAAGGTAGCAAATACTTTGGCAGATGAAAAAAAGTAAAATGCATGGCTATTAGACTGGATTTGGTGTTACATTATCATAACTATGGTCCAAATTTGATTCTGAGATTCCAACAAGTATATCAGCAGAAGATGGAGGTGGAGAGCACAGGTCTTCTGGCTCCAGACTGTCTGTGCACTTGAACAGCCAGAGACCTCTCTGAATGGGTGAAGGGAAGCCTATGTTTACAGTAAATTAAATGCAGTGTATTACTTGCTTCTGTAAAGTGGAACATGGAGATTTTTTTCCATTGTTTGCAAGAAATATTGATGTGATAATGCTTCTTTCTGTGGGTACCACCCTCATGAAATGCAGTTTATAGTTGAGATGGAGAACTATCTCAGGTCAAAGACACTGGAGAACAAACTGGGAGACGCTTGCTCAGTTCCCAGCTGTGCCCCATGTCTCCTATCTGCCCTGGGGCAAATCTGCTCATTTCTCTGTGCTGTGGCTTCTTGTGTGCAAAGCAGAGATCGTAATGCATCGTTCGCCTGTCCTGTTTGGTTAGATTAAAAACTCTTTGGAGCAAGCAGCATGTTTTACCGCATGTTTATGTAACATTTTGCATAATTTGTATTTGATCTCAGCTCCTGTCATTTAAGACGTGGAGATATCTCATAAATAATACTAATAATATTTTAATATTTATAATGCTTAGCGCATTCACGGCATTTAACCCCCCCTAAAACAGCACTCAGTGCTGTCGGCATCATGGTGATCAAGCATGAGTCATATTGGCTCTTTTCCCTGGCATGGTGCTATCTGTCAGCTAGCCAGAAAGCTGAGGGGTTTAGTGAATATATACTGGGCATCAAGAACACCTGAATTTTAATACAGTCCTGGGCAGTGACTTACTGTGTGATCTCTGGGTAATGTTTTCCAAAAGGGGACTGTGATCTCTGGCCATCCGATTTGAGGCAGTGGAAGCCTGGCATGGAACATCACTATTCTTACTGGCTGTGCTAGAAATGATAAGTATTACTTGCTTGTGAAAATCAGGCTCTAGGAAGCTCATGCATTAGAGAACCCTCATCACAGGCTGCTTTGGAAAAACCTGCTCGTCTCCTGCTTGCTTTCTCATCAGTAACACAGGGAAAGTATTTCGGTAACTTAAGAGGGGTAGTAGTGGAAGTTAGTAAATTTTTATGTAGTGTTTTGAAGGGAACACTAGACAGTTTAAGTAATCTCCCTTTCATTGCTGTTCAGGTGAAGCAGTCCTTTGTTGCAGGATGTCAGAGGAGGAAAAGAGGAGAAAGGGAGCAGATGTACAAGGAGAGTGCTGGCGCATCTGCTCACCCACCACACGGTCCCTTCTCTCCTCCTCACATGAGAAGAAGCTTAAGTAATGAGCGTCTCCCCCACCTCACAAGTACCTCTGTCACATGTACACGTGAGGAGCTTCCTTTTCAGGGGATCATCCATAGCCCACTTGTGTCCTCGAGGAGGTGCCAGCAGCTGCTGTGAGCCGCATGGCTGTGAGCCGGCTGGAGCTCCTAGCCTCCAGTTATCTGCTGAGACAGATTGGCTTAGTTGTTTGCAATCAGTCCTTCCTCCAGGCACGTGTCCTGCAGGCTATCGGTGCCAGTTCTTCCAGCGTACCCTCTGGGAACCAGGGCGAAGGGCCCTGGGATGCTTCCAGTTACAAGCTTCAAAAAAAAGGAAAAAAAAAAAGAAAAAAGGAAAATAGTGAGGGGGGAAGAAAAGACATTCAAAGAGGAGGGGATGGCATCCTGAAACCCTGAAAATAATTAGTTTTATTTAATTACAGCCAATAATGAACACATTGAAACAAACAAGAGCTCATACCCATCTCTTTTTGTTACTGCTTTGCATTTTGCTTAGACCATATGCAATTTCTTCTGAGTGACCTTACAGAGCACTCCCTACACTTCAGAATTAATCTTTATTTACTTTGCTGCAAAGCTTTCTGTCACCACATGACTTTTCTGTACTGAAGCACTCCTCAGAAAAGCCTGCTAAGCTAAGCACCAAACACAATTTTGTGGTGCTGTATCCACTGAAAGCATCACCTAGATGAGAGAAGGGAGAAAGGCAAAGTGGCTTTATCCCATCTTACTGCCTCTCTAATTCAGGATTGCTAGCAGAGTCAGAGTATCCTGTAAGATCAGTTAGCCTTGGAAACCGGCTGTCTGGAGGAACAAGGTGCTCACTTCTGCATCCTTCAAGTGATGTTCTGGAGGACAGCATACTGCCCTGGCACCTGCAGAGAGCAGAGCCCCCCCCCTTTTTAAACTGTGAAAAGCTCCATCCTTTGTGCTTTCATCATCTTCTCCACACGCCTGCAAAGTGAGAGGGCCTTTTACCAAAGTGCTCTGAACTCCTTTCAGATGGTACTTGAGTAGTGTGTACCTGTGAGTTCAGTTTAGACCCATATGATCTTTGCCAGCAATGGGTGGGAAGTTGCACAAAGTGGGAAAACAAATCTGTAACATCTGAAAAGAAGGATGGACTAGAAAAACAGCAGAATGATGAACAGAGAGGAGTGCAAGAAAAAGGAGCAAGAACAGGAAGAGAGAGAGTGTTTGGGTTTGTCCTATCTGTGCACCTTCAGTGCTTGTGAGGTTTCTTATTCCTGTTTTCCTCCCCAGGGAAACAGCTTCTTATTCAGAGATGGATATTTCCACCATCCCTTTGGATTTGCTGTAAAGTAATGGCAAGGGGGAAATCCACAACTGCTCAAAATCAATACCCAGGACCCACTCCCGTCTGTTATCCACGTGTCTGTGCTGCAGGCCTGGGGAGGTGTTCCCTACCTTGTGCCCCACAGACCATTACCCAAGGCCCCCTGAGCCTAAAACCCATGGTGAAGGACAAACCCAACACCAGTAAAACACCAGAAAGGAAGCTAAGAAGACATCCTTTTACTGGAAATACAAAAGGAGTGTGAGAAATGGAAGGAATCGACCACGCTATTCTTTGCTTTAGACTCTGCTCAGCACTGTGCAGCCAACTCCTGCTGCCCTTAGCTTGCATTCTCTTTCCACCCATTTGCTTTCATGAGCTACCAGACTACTCATCCAGTAGGCTTGAGGGGCACAATGTGGTTTCACCAAAATAAGCAGGAGGCAGAGATCTATATCCTGTAAAATGTCCTGCAAAATGTTCTGGTGCATCCTTAAGGGCTTTCATGTCTTCCAGAACCTGGTACTCTGCTCTTGGTTCCTGAAAAAACATTTATTCCCTCCTTCATGCATTTTCATTCTAACCATTTAAACATGTCTTTTCATTACTGTGGGGGAAGGAGAGCTCTGGAAAGCAAAAGAGAAGACAGAGAACAATGTGGAAGAAAAAGCAAAGCAAAACAAAACTGAAAATACTGGGAGCAGTAAGGAGGGGAAAATCACTGCTTTCCTTTTTTATTATTTTTATTTATTTCCGCTGCTTTCTCTACCCTCCCAAATCTATCATCGTTAGTTCTTTCCTCCTCCCTTTCTTGAAATTTAGTCACATAGACACTGCTGTTATAGTGTTATGTTTATCTGGTGGGTACGTCTAGTGGTCCCACGGAAGGTAAGGACCCCATTCAAACCCATTGCAACACAGAGGCCAAAGAAGAGACTGCAGTACTGCGAAACACATCAGGACTCCTACAGTGGTTTGAAAGGAGCTGGGGAAGACTTATATGACTTGGGATGGTGTTTCTAGGAGGCACGGCAACAAAGGAGAGAGGGAGGAGTTGGGAGATCTGGGTTTGTTTGCAAAGCACTTCATGTTTTTACACTTTGGAAGGAACTTTCTGCCAAATAAGCTCGACTACATCCAGATTAAATCAGATAAAATACCACCACCAGCAACAAAACACCACCATGGGTCTGTCTCTGGTTTGAGAACAGTGACTCCACCAGCCTCTCCGACTTGGTCTCTTCACTTCCCGGGGCTGTGCACGATGTGGGCTCATGTTTCAGAGCATTATTCAGGTACACTGTTCAAATTCAGATTTTTTTTTCAACTCTGGAGCACATCTTTAATTCAAATCACTCCTGGACTGCAAAAGCCTCCCTGCCTTGGCCTGTGCTGATCACAAGTTCAGGTCCTCTCCAGCTGAGTGCAAAAATAAAGACCAACTCTTCTAAGGTGCCTACTTTGCCACTGATGCCAGTAGGGAGGTGACTCCGTAGAGTGAAATCTCAATAAGCAGTAAGAGCTTTAAGGCTTAGATCCCAGTTTGTGTTTGAGGGGGCTTCTTCTGGTGGTCCTTCCCCACTGTGTCACCCCTGCAGATCCAGCTGCAGCAGGAAGCAGCTGCTGAACCTTCGATTAGGAACTTTTAGAGCAAAATTCTTTCAACTGTCTTATACTATAACAGTGTTCCAGGCTGCTGTCATATTACCTCATGCTGTGACCTTGTTGAAGCTCCTAATGTGAAGCCAGGTCAGGTTTTGGATGGAGATCTCCAAGGCACAGCCAGAATGCTGCAGGAGGCACCATTTGGGGGTCAGCAGGAGGTGTGATTCCTCAAGTCAGTCCTGAACTGATCCCACAGCATGGTGGAGTATTGTTTTGCTGGCAAAAAGACATGCAACTGCAGTCCCAGCCATCTAAGGATATTAAAAAGCTCTTTCTCCAGGAACAGTCATTACCTCTAATACCCTGCTCAAGTTTAAATTTGGGTAATTACTTTCTTCTGACCTAAAAAAAGATCCTTGGGTGTTGTTTTTTTTTTCCCCCAGATGCTACATTTTTTCATGCTTCCTATAGTAAACAACTTTGTAGGAATGTAACACACTGTTAAACAGATGCTCTTTTTCACCCTAAGAGCTAGATGCAATTCGGAGGTGGGTCATTATCAGTAGAGAAGCTCTAGGGTCCAGCTGCTACAGGCAAGACATAATCATTAATAGTAGGGCTGTAGCAACATTGAAGAAGAAGCATGGTATTTGTGAGGTATTTGAATAATTATAATAATGAATAATAAATCTCATCTGCGCACCTCTTCTGAAGAAAACAGCAGGTTGCTTTAGAAGACCAACTTATATCCATCAGGTTGATGTGACAGCCAGAATTCTTGGTGTAACTGGCTCTGTCTCTAGGAATGATAGGCTCTCCTGTGCTTGCTGTGGTGAAGAGTACTGTAAACAAGTCTTGCTTTATCTCTGCAGTCTCCCATTTGATTAGGGGCCCTCTGTGGCCCTCTCTGGCTCTATGCTAGGTCAGAGCTCACCCTTTGCCTTCCTGTTCCTAAAATATCTGAAGATTTGTCTCATTGTGTTAATACCTCTATTTGCTTTTCAGATTCCTTCTTAGTTTCTTAATCTCCATTGTACATTTTTCCTGCCAGAGGTTAAATTTCTTTCTATTAGTTTTGGTTTTGCTAGACTTGAGAGTTTAATGGACACAATTAGCAGGTCTGAATAAATCATTATGGAAGGAGTTTTAAGGAATGAGAAATGTGCTCTGTTTTGTTCTGTAATGGAGAAAAAAAAAAAAACTTTCCAAAAGCCATCTTCAGTGTATCCACAGTGAATATGGTATGGTGTATGAGATACAACTAGCATGGTTCTCATTAGTCTCTAAGCTAGCTCTGAATTTGAGCTACACAGCCAGAAGCCTCTGTGGCCTGATTACAGGGCCCCCTCTCTGAACAATGCTGGGAAGCTAGACCGATCAGAGAGGGTCACCCATGGTGCTTTGTTTTGTTGGTGTTTATCTAATTTAATATGGATATGACTGAGTGTTTTCCTCTTCTAATAAATCTATTTTAGGTGGAAAGTCTCTTCCAAAGAGCAGAAACATGGAAGTATTTGCCAAGCATTTAAAATCTCTCCATCTCCTCCCTCTTCTGTGCTTCATTGCCCTGCCTCCCAAGAACACCATCACAGGTTGTGTCTTCCCTAGTGCCTCTCAAATCAACGTTACAATCCTGCTGTGTTTGGCAGTACTGCAGTCCTTTCCTTGGCATCAATATTGTGAAAGATTTGAAGACCTCAATGATGCATATGTCAGCTAAAGTTGAGGTGCTCCTCTTTCACGAGAAGAGTGTATATATGACGGATGTGATGAAAGCAAACATGTACAAGAGATTACATGACATGGGAAGACCTAGAGCATGTTGACCCTGAGGGCTTGCAAAAAAAAGCCTTTATAACT
Source organism: Anseranas semipalmata (assembly GCA_013399115.1). Classification (NCBI taxonomy): domain Eukaryota; kingdom Metazoa; phylum Chordata; class Aves; order Anseriformes; family Anseranatidae; genus Anseranas; species Anseranas semipalmata. Next base: position 335,958 of record VXAA01003297.1, on the reverse strand, counting down.
TGCCATCAGTGGCTTGGCTGCCATGAAATCCCAGCATTGCAACATTTGGTATTGGCATTTAATTTCCAATCGACTCAGAACTCAAAAAGTGAGAGTTCTAAGTCAGGTCAAAAACCCACAACCTTTTTTCTGTAATACTGAAACATTCTCTGCACTAAAAAAAGAGAAAGAAGAAATGTTTCAGCCTTTCCAAAATAGGTTTTTAAAGCTTTTTGTTCTGAGAAATGTTTTGATTGTTTTGATCTAGTTGAACACAAACACATTTTGAGATGTATTTCCCTTTGAATGTAACATCTGATGTTCACTCAACTTTTTCTAGCGGGTTAGGTTAGCAGATTGAGGCTGAAAAGAAAGAACCCTGTTGCTTCCGTCAGCTTGTTTTGTAGAAAAGAAGACCATGAAACTCCTATGCATCATCATAAAAGAAGGAAAAAAAAAAGTGGTGATAAGAAAAAAATGGTGTGTGTGTGGGGGGAATGATACCTACCTGTGAGGGCATCTGCAAAAGCCAACAGCACCAAAGGAGAGAAAATGAGAACTTCTTTCCCTGGAGCTACTTGTCTCTCTGACCTTTGCGACACAAATCACTCTTTCCATTATAAATGAAATATTAACTGTCGTGCAGCAGTTACAGCATCCTACTGTTTTCTTGCAGGAGGGTCACAAAGCAGTAGAGGAAAGTAGGGAAGAAACACGGTGCCCTTACAGAGCTTATTTCAAAAGGAGGGAAAGAAAGTGCAATCATTGCAAACTGGAATGACAGAGCACAGCTGTCTACCTGGTGAAAAGCATGGTTAGACAAGAGGGAGGTGGAGAGGAGCCCAAAGGGGAGGCAGAGAAAGGAGGAATGACCATGGAAATGTGATGTCTCATCTCCAGGGTGACCATGGATGTGCCCACTTGGTGCTGGCTCAGATGTGGGAGGTCACGAGAAGTTGTGTGCATGGGTGTCCAGTCTTTGGCTGGGAAGCATCATGTGGGGTTCCATCTTTCCAGCTATGCATTTTTGGGAGTGACACCTTTTGCTGCTATTTCAGTCATTGAATTTCTCTGCTGTATCAGGTCCTGCTCTTTGTTCTGGGGCAGGAGCAGGGACTACCATGACCAGTCACACCGCAGAGCTGACTTTTTCCCCCCTGTTGTAAGCCCTTTGTAACCAAGGCATTTCTACTGCAGGTTAAATGGACTCAAGATATTCAAGATCTGAGTTGGTGCAAGGCATGTTCCAGGAATGGGTATAATCAGAGATAACAGCAAGCCAGACAGAAGGAAAGTCACGCTTATAAAGCTTATGTATTTTCCGTGCTGTTAGGAGCACCAGCAGCTAGGTTCGGTGTACTCTTCTTCTCCAGGTGAAGATGAAGGGAGGAAAGGAGAGGGGATCCCGGAATATTGTTTTGTTTCACTTTGTTCTTGTATTTTTGTCAGAGAGAAAAAACAAAGATTGAGGCTGATCCCAAGAACATTAAGTGGTGCCCAGTTTTCCATGCACAAGCTAATTACAGTTCTGATACAGAGATACCTTGCTTCTGCTGTTTGTCATTCAGGAATGGAGCCCAAAGGCTTTGCCTGTACCTCATCACCTGTTTCTAGCATTATCTTGCATTATGCATAGTCACGTTATCAAGCAACATGTCCAGGTCCCAAAAACACCTGTAGATCTCCTCATTTGTCCAGTAACTTGTGGCTTTCAGCTAGGACTCCATCCCAGATGATTTAGGGTGGATAGTGGTTCTCCCCTGGCGTGTGCTGATGATGCATGTCTGTGGTGGTTTTACCCTGCTGGGCAGCTGAACTCCACCACAACCGCTGTCTCACTCCCCCTCCTCAAAGGAAGAGGGGGAGAAAAAAACCTCACAGGTTGAGATAAGGATAGTTTAATTAGAGAAAAGGAGGAAAAAAAAGCCAACAA
>VXAA01003297.1:304068-333931 GCA_013399115.1 Anseranas semipalmata | reverse complement strand
CACTTCTTGCCCACCCCCACCTACTGGCTTCGGGGGGGTCTGGAGAGAGTCCTGGTGCTGTGCCAGCACTGCTCGGCAGTAGCCAAAACAGTGGTGTGATACCAGCGCTGTTCTAGCTATAAGGGCTGCTGCAGGGAAAGTTAACTCTATCCTGGCCAGACGCAGTACAATGTCCCCCTTGAGTCTCTATCCATCCCCACTGGAAAACGTGGTGGAGGGTCAATGGGTATGTGGCAGTTGCATCTGGCCACCAGCTGGATGGGCCGCATTCAGTCTGTGTAATGAGATGACTTGAACTTCGAAAGAAGTTGATTAGTAATGAAACTTCTGACCGAATGATGCAGGTTGTGAAGACCAGCTTTGTCAGCAGCTGAAATTAATTACAGGCTCAGGCACAGGGAAAAGCGGGGTGGGGGAAGAATGCGGGGAGGGGTAGGCATCACCGAAAGGAAGATGATAAACCTGGCTGCAGGCTGTTGCCGTGGTGACGGGAGGCAGTCACGGTGGTTGACAGCAGTGACACATCGAAGGCAGCAGGTACTTTTAATTACCCCCTCCACCGACCCAAGCGGGCAGCCACCCCTCCCAGCTTGGTGTAGGAGATGCTCCGGTTTTCTCCTTGCACTTTCTTCCTGTCCACCGCAGGTGGGATCTGCCTTTTCGGGGCCCCCACCTGCTCTGAAAGGAAAGCCATGTGGTGGCAGGAGGAAAGCTTTTCCTAATGTCACTTTAATCGCCCAGGAGCCGCCAGCAATTCGGCAGCTTCCTCGGGAAGCCTGGACAATGCTGGCAAACTTTCAGAGAGCTGTTATCTGAAAAACAGGGGAGGAGAAACTGAGTGCAGCCGGCCTCAGATTTTTGAGAAAGAAGATTCAGGGCCTCCTGCACCTGGCCCAAATTGCAAGGTTTGGGGAGTGCTTTCCATGGCTGGCTGGGGCTTGAGTTTCAGGGTCTCACCAGCTGCCTGCAGGTGCCCTGCCAGGGTCTGTGTGGCCCAGGGGAGCGAGAGGAGAAAAGTTAGCACAGGAGCATCCCGGCCACCCACACGATGCTGCAGCCACAGCATGTGCACAATAGCATAGATACGTGCGAAGCAAACCCCTGACTTCAAGCCCTTTTGCCTGAACTCCCTGAGTCTGGTCATGGTTGGAGAGTACTCCTTGCTGTCAGGTCTCCCGTGTCATGTTTTCTGGTCATTTGCTGAAGAAAAACTCCAGGTTCTAAAGCGATTTCTACTCTTTGTTTTCTATGTATTTATTTCAGCCAGGAGTATTCTGAGTGCTGATGGGGATAATACATGCTTGGGGGATGAAAGCTGACAGAGCTGGACTGCATTTGGTGGTGCCTAGTGACAGGACAAAAGGCAGTGGTCATAGACTGAAGCATGGGAAATCCCATTTAACTATAAGAAAACACTGCATAAATAGTCAATTACTGAGGTAGGCTGTCCAGAGAGGTTCTAGTGTCTCCATCTCTAGAGATATTGAAAACCCAACTGGACATGACCCTGAGCAATCTGCTGTAGTTGACCCTACTTTAAGCAGGGGGGTTGGACAAGATGACCTCAGGAATCCCCTTCCAGTATCAGCCATTCTGTGGTTCTGGGATTCTATGAAAGGTGACACAAAACAGTTGTTGGAAAGTCCAGAAGAGAGTTGTAGTCTTACCTGAAAGGCCCGTGAGAGCTAATAGAAACCTCTCCAAGTGTTTTCCTGGGCTTTGGATCGGGTCATTATAAAAACATAGGAGAAAGAAAGGTGGGAAATTGAAGTTGTGTTGTATAGACCTCGGAGGGCAAACACTTTACTCATGCCCTTTTGGCATATCCCTCTCCAAAAAAAGGCCTCTGTTTTTGAAGGGTGGGCTCCATGTACTTACTTTGTACAGTGCTTAGAATTAGCTTTGTGAGGGATAGTGGTAACATGTTCTTGAAATCACCTCATAGCATGATTGGCACAGTAGAGCTGGTGCCCTGTTCTTGTCTGATTTTGCAACTGAAGGTAGCTCAGTGAAAACCAGGTGGGGGAGAAGAGAAAGAATTAATAATCTTCCAGATCAGATTGTGCGTGTTAGTCATGAATCACTGTCAGAGAATGAGCAAGAAAAAGTTGCTCAGAACAAACCATGGATTTTGAGTGCCTTTCAGAAGTGGCCAGAGATACAGGCCACAGTTTTAGATTTGGTTCTGTGAGGAGTGAAAATAGGTGCGCTTATTGAGTTGTATTTTGAATAGATAATTTCTCAACTCTGTTAGTTTAAATTAAAAACAAAACAAAACAACAACAAAAACAAACAAAACCTTTGTCTGAAAATGGGAACTGAGCAGGGATACTTGTGAGGCATGTTAAATTACACAAGTGATGTTTCTGCCAGAGGTTGGAGGTCCTTTCTCATTAGGTCTACGTTATTGCTTTACAGTGTGAATGCTGGAAAGAAATCACAGAAATGTGTGACCAATTTTAGAGTTAAAACACTGTAAATGAGTCCTTGGATAAGTGAGAATTGGGTCCTAAGCCTCCTTCATTTGAAAGAGTGGGATGGTGAAGAAGAGGCAGATAGAGGCTGTGAAGAGCACAGAGAAGGTTGCTCAAATACACCATTTTTACCCTCTGCTGTAACATATAAATGAAGTGGCACTTGATGAAATTAAAAGGCAACGAATTAAATGTAATAGGAGGAAACACTTTTTAATGTAAAGTATAATTAGCCAATGTAGCTTATGGCTGCCAACTATTATTGAAGCAGATATTTTAGAAAGATTCTCAACAAAGGATTCAAATGAATAAGCAAAGCATCTGCAGGAACACCACTATAGCTGAGAAAACAATTATAAGGGCTATCAATCCTCATGCTTTAGGGCACAAACAGATCACCAGCTGGGGTCAGAAATGCAATTTCCCCCCATGGTTACTGAATAACTTAATTAGGCACATGGTGAAGTTTTATCCTGTATGGGTCACTGCTGGAAGCAGAATAACAGATTAGATGGACCATTGACCTGCTCCAATATGGCAACTCTTTATCTTCACTCTTCACTTCTCAGAAATGAAAATGGAGACTTCTAGCCTTATCCTTTACCCCCTTCCCAGAAGAGCTGTAATCACTATGCTCATGTAGAGATCCAGCTGGCCATTTCATTGTGTTCAATATAGCCTTTCACCAGATCCCAGAGATCTCTGCTGCATTTGAGTTTAGGGCACCATGGAAAGTCTCTTCCCACTGTATTTGTAAGACTTGAAAACCAACAAGAGAGGAGTCAGTGTGTGTTTAATTATGGCAACAATTTGACATGGGTAAGTACCGTAAACCTTTGAGCTACCTGTACTTTCCCATTTTCAGAAGAGTTTTGGCTTAACCAAGCAGTGGAGAAGTGAGGAACTGAGTGAGAAAAACAAAAGAACGTAATATATCAGCCCACCAGCAGTTGTTATTTCCCTTAATCTTCCTATTTTGTCATCCCAAGTCTAGATCAAACTTACTTCAGCTGTGATGCTTTTGCAGAAGTTTTCCTTAACTCTTTTCCACCTGGTTTGAGTGTGTCAGCATGATGGTGATTTTGCTAAACTGTGTTACCCTGGGGATGTACCAGCCCTGTGAGGATATGGACTGCCTTTCTGACAGGTGTAAAATTTTACAGGTAAGCAGACTTCCTTCCTGCTATTATGGTGTGTCAGTAGAAGTAACAAAATTTCACACATTTTCCTTCAGTGTGTGGTCAACACCCTACCAAAAGGGTTGGTGGGAACATCCCTGGCAGCAAACTAGTAAAACGGCAAGAGTTTGCTTTGAGGAGGTGAATGGGGTTGGAGACAGATGATGAATGAAGTCTATTTGTGACCAGACAATACAGAATAGTCGCTAACCTTCCTGATCCTGTGCATAATACAGGTCTTCCTGACACAGGCATTGTGTCTTCCTGACACAAGATGCATAGCTCAGAGAGAAGCCAGGGAGAAATAACTGAGGTTATGGCACCCAGGCAGGAGGGGATAGCAACACCCAATGTATTTGCTACTCTATTGAGGAGCAAGGGTACTGAGTCCACAGGTAACGTGGCATTCAAGGTGCCCAAAAGGAGAAGAAACAACGGCACACCAAGAAGGCCATGGGTACATCCAGCCCATGAATGCACAAGCTGTGCTCACTGCTTCCCCAAAGAGAAGTTGACAGCAAATGCCATCTGTAGTATCTCAGAGGCTGCTACACTGAGGTATAGGAAGCCTCTCTCAGTGACTGGTATGTGCTGCCCCATCCGTGTGTGAAGTTGCACTACTGCCTCAGCTGAGCCATTTGCTGCAAGGTGAGGAGGAATCCCTCCTGTGTAACCTGGAATGACTGTGTGTCCCTGGCCTGGCTTGGACCTTGGTTCTGAGCCAACACCTGCTTTCAAGTCCATGTAAGGAGTCTATACTAATTACTTCACCAATGGGGAAAAAGTGGAGCCCCTTCTTGCCTGCTTTATCAGCAGGTAGCTGTGATGCCAATGCTGCATGGAAGAAGCTTGACCAGCCCTGCCCATAACTCATTTTCAGAAGTACTGAAATTCATATTTATTTCACTTTCTGCACTTTAAAGTCTAAAGCTGAGAATGCTTGTCAGACTTGCTCTTGGTTTTCTCTTTGGCAGGTATTTGACGATTTCATTTTCATCTTCTTTGCAATGGAAATGGTCTTAAAGATGGTGGCCCTGGGGATCTTTGGCAAGAAGTGTTACCTTGGAGATACCTGGAACCGCCTGGACTTCTTCATTGTTATGGCTGGGTAGGTTGACAGTTTCTGTGTTTATTTGTTCTGTGTTTGCTGAAGTCTTTTATGGAACTGAAAAACACTCCCCATCTAAAGAGCATATGCAGGTTATTGGCAACTATAAATGTTTTTCCCTAAGTGTACTGAGCAGGGTTAATCCCTTCATATCTTGATGGAAGGTGAAAGTAAATCCTCACAAAGCCAATGATGCTACTCTTGATTTGCCATGGTGTAACTGATGGGAAAGTTTCCATTCTGGTGCTACTCCAGGAAAACTCGAATCAGATGTGCCGGGGTTAGTTTATGGAAGAAACGGTAGACAAGGTAGCTTAGCTCTCCAGCTGATGTGCAGCTGTCTATCCTACAACTTCAGCAGAGGGTGTTAAGTTGTACCAGCTGAAGAGCTAGCCCAGAAACTTTTTTGTGAATGTCTGAGCGGAGGAGGTACAACCTTTACCAGAACCAAGCCAGCTTCTCTGTTTCCAGCAACAGCGTTTGAAAGGTAGGAATATCGTTTTTTTACTCTGGGCCTTTTGTCTTTGTACTGCATTAGCCTCACCCACGGTACTACTGGGACAAGTTGATATCTGAGTGTTTTTCACAACAAAGTTGCTATAGAGAAGCTCTGATTTCCCCTCTGCATCTATGAAGTGGAAAGCCTACCAGGACGCACCTATTGAATCTCACAGTAAAATGTCCTCCTCTGATACCAGTGGTCGCGTGCTTTTTGGAATTTGTCCATTTTCAATCAGATTACTTCGTGTTATAATAAAAAGTCAGGAAAATTATGTAACATTGCTGTTTTTACAGCAAAGGAATGAAAATCTTTCAGAGAGAAACCCCCTGCTCTCCTCTCCCTCCCAGCAAGGCATTACCAGCATTCGCTGCCACCTGGAAGTGCGTGTATTACTGACAGAGCCAGCAGTGAGTTCAAGCTTGCTTTGCAGAGCTTTTCCCTCGGGTGCAGAACAGCGCTGTCTTTACATTTGCTTTTGACACAGTTGTTCTACAGAAAGACTTGAAAGTTGTTCCCTCTGGAGTGGTGTATAATTGTTTGCTTCTGGGGGGAGCTGAGATTTTCAAACTCAGTTCAGTTGTAAAAGTTTGAAGGTTGATGCTCAGCCAGCTCGTACATGAAAGGAGGACAGACAAATGAAAGCTGTAGCTTTTTGTGAATTAAAACAACGTGCATGAGATGGGAACACCTTTCTTGTGTCTGAGTCTGCTGTGATTAACATGTGATTTAAAACGGGCTCACATTACGGGGACTGTGAGTTCATCAGGAAAGGACAAGTTAAAGCACCTGACACATGGTGGTGAGAAAAGCCAGATCATTGCATGTTCTAGCCTGAGCTCCTGATGGCAAAAGGCGCTGGTGACCAGGTGCAGGGAAAGAGAGACATTGAGGAGGAAAGGGAAGAATACGTGTGTTTGAAAGGGGGACCTCAGAGCCCACGGTGCTCCTCTTTGGGGTGATGTGCTGCGTACACGGGGTGGGAGGAAGGCTTTGCTCCAGGCAGACACAGGATAGCCAGCACATTGCTGAGGGGCAAAAGGCTTGGGAACTGGGGGTCTTGTTCTGCCTGGTGTCCCTGCAAGCATGGTGTATGAATGGTGCTATCTGGAGAGATGAAGAAATCAGTGGCGCAGTGCTAAATGAAAGAGGGTGAGCTCAACTGCTTGTTCCGTGCAGGAAACAAGTGAAAATGAGCATTGCACAAACTGCACCACAGGAGATTCCATCTAATCACCAGGTAGCACTTCTTCACTGTGCGGGTGACAGAGCACTGGCACAAGTTGCCCAGAGAAGTTGTGGAGGCTCCCTCCTTGGAGACCTTCAAAAGCCGCTTGGATGTGGTCCTCGGCAGCCTGCTCTGGGTGGCCCTGCTGGAGCAGGGTTTGGACCAGGTGGCCTCCAGAGGTCCCTTCTGACTACAGCCATTCTGTGATTCTGTGAAATCCCTGCTACCTAGATCAGCAGCAAGTAAACCCCATTTATACCCTTCTCTCTGCTGTCTTTGCTGGAAAAAATCTGAGAATAGACAGAGTCTTTTGCACATCTGATAGCGGTACTAGAAATGAAGGTCATATCTGAACTCCTTTCAATGCTGAGGAGACTTAGAATCAACTCCTTAGATATAAAATAATCAGTGTGGAAGATTTTTTTCATTTCAGGTCCAAAACTGAAAGAAATTTGTTTCCTGATTTCTATACAATTGTCCTCATGAGGTGTCAGGCTGAAATGATAGTAATCTCATTAGAATATCTGATCTCAAAAGACTTCTTCTGCTAAAGAAAGATTTTCCCATTTAGTTATATAGAACTAATGACTATATAATGTATTTTGAGTTATAAAAGCTTGTGGTTATTAATTCATTATTCTTTGAAATTCATTAAAATTGTCTGCACTGTTTAAATCAAATTCAAGCAGAGGCTCAAACATGCCCTTACATACAGACTGTAGGCTTTTATTTAACCTCCGATTTAAGCCCCAGGCTTTATCCTGATTGGTCCCACACCTGGATTGTGGCTTCAGATTGCTTTGGGTCCAAATGCTGCCTTAGTCCTCTGATTAAGAGAAGACAACCTGCATGAGGTCTTGCATATTTTTTCCATGCCAGGGAGTTAGATCCTGAAAAGAGGTTAATCAGTTTAATCTAAAGACCTTCTCCTTTTCATGGTCCTGGTTTCTCAAGGACTGCAAGGGAGGTCATAAATTTGGACCTCAAGAAAACGTCCATGATGTTGAAAAGTAACGCACTGCCTAGAAGATGTTTGATCATCTCTCAAATTCAACAATAAGGACTGTATTTCCCAGCCCCTTTTCTTCCTTTCTCCCTTTCCAAATACATGCATAAGTGGTGTTCCAAGCAAGGCATCAAAGGTTGGGAGAATGAACTGCAGCCTGGAAAAGCAAAGTGCAGGCAAGGGACCGTTCTGTCAGGTGCTCCTGGGCGGCTGAGATACCTCCATCTGGCTAGCTGCGTGACAGCGTGTTTTATCAAAGAGGATAATGATAATTTGCTGCTATTGCCCCAGACGGTGCTTTGGTTACATAAGCCATGTATTCAGGCGTTCATTTGTAGTTTTCTCCTCACTTCCTTGGAAAGCCAGAAGCTATAGTTTTAGTTAGCTGAATTCCCTTGTGTGCTCCTGCCCTGCTTGCCCCTGCTCCCCACGCAACCCAGCAGCTCAAGGAGGAAGACTCCATTGTCACTAAAAATGCTCTGTTTCCATGGCAATAGAAGCTGACATCACCAGAACTTTCTCCCCTCTTGCACACTCCCTCCCCCAATCACCTTCAACACGTTTTTTTTTCAGAAAGGATTAAGGAAAAAGAAAATACAAAACAACAGTCCTAACTCAATGTTCTCCTTCATTGTTACCCTCAGAGCTCCTAAAGCTGAGGGAGGTAATTTGGGTTGAATGCCCATGCCCTCATGCGCACAAGCAACAGGGGCTGCCAATTTGGCTTGCCGATACTCCAGTTCCCAACTGCTTGCTGGCGACGGGAGGTTGCAGGTTCCCAGACGGTTCATGCAGACTGTGCTTGTCACCAGCTGTCCTGGTGGGAGTCCCTCTTCCCCTGCACTTGCGTTCAGGTCTTGTCTGTCGTCATTTGTTTCCCTCAGCGATGGGTGCTTTTGCAGAGCTTGATCTGCGGCAACTTGAAGGGCAGCTTCCTAAAGTTGAGAGCCTACTATTTTTTGAAATCTGAGATAATCTGAACACCAGTCACGTTGAAAACTTAGGCCAGTGCCTCTAGATGCATGAATTTAGGAGAAGTCACTTATTTCTGGGCTAGTGTTCATCAACTTTTTAAGTCAGGCATTTCTCTAGCAACAAAGAGGAAACAATTTCTCCTGCCTGCTCTACCCTGTGAATCAGAGTTGTGTTCACATGTGGTTGGAGAGGATGCCACTGTCCCTCTGGGAGGGAGGTGTCCCTTTACATGACTCTGTTGTGAGGGTCCCTGTGCAAGGAGTGAATTCATGCAACCTGCCTGGCCTTGGGGGCAACAATTCCACCAGGGAGTGTTTGCTCTGCCTCTCTTGAGCAAAGTGCTGTTATTAGAGATCTGTGGTTGGAATTAGGTCCATCTGCCCTCTTCTGCAGCATCCTCCCAACATGTTCTAGTATGGAATATACTTGTATGAATGGTAAGTGGTGTAAGTGGGAGAGGGCTTCTCTGCGTGACCAGGGGAATGATAGTGATTTCAAGTTTGTGTCTAGAATATATCCAAAATCTTTCCTTAACTAGTTCAATAGATGAGGAGAGGCTGGTATGTGTGATAGAATGTCCTGTCTTTGCCTCTTTCCATCATCACACTGCAGCATGCAATGTAGATCTCATAAACTGTGATCAAATCCCATCCTAACCTTGCCTTTGATAAGAGGAATGGTGTGAGTTGCGTATTTTGTCATTTTAAGATACAATTGCAGGTTTGTTTAACAGCTTTTCTTAAAAAGCTGTGGTGGACAGCAGAGCAAGATGCAGTACTCTGTGTAGTCACTTCAGTGCCTTATACATTGGTAATAGTCTTTTTATTCTAACCTGAAATTTCCTTGTTTTCTCAGCTAAAGATTGCAGTAGCCCACATAGCCATAACATCACCCTATTAATTCATTCAGCTACTTTCTCCAGTGCCTCCAGTTTTTTTTTTTTTTTTTTTTGTCCTCACAATCTCCTCTTCTGAAGAAAGAAAATCCCTTCCTATTAGTAGGGACAGCAAACTTTGTTCCCAGATATGTGGTGTTACATTTTTTCATGATGGAATACATATTATTTGCATTTCCAAAGCAGTTCATACTGTTCTGTATTGCTGGCTTATCCTCTTCATTTCTTTTCTGTTCTCTCAAAAATATGCTTCAACTGCAAAATCCATCAGTGATTTTTTTTTTTAATTTTCTACCAGGTTGTGATAAATAAATAAAGAACAGAGTGGCAAGAATTGTGCATTACAGAAGTACATCTGCTCACAAATAAGTCCCCATTTACTGTTGCATGTGAGGCTTATTACTTAGCCAGTTTTTCTCCAGCTAATGTATGTCATGATGATTTCATATCATTCCAGTCATATCAACATAATTACTTGTGTGAACCAGACTTGTAATCTCATAAGAAATTATAGCACATTAGTTTGATGATGTCTATTTTTCCTTAAACCTGTGTTGATTATGGCTAATTTTATTATCCACTTTTAATCCGTAATCTATCAAAAGCACGTATTGGCGATTTCATTACTGTACTGTGATCAGCATCAGTCCAGTCAGCCTACTGAGATCACTGTGTTTCTGAAGTACTGGCACAACATCAGAATTTCTCTGACCCTTGGATGCTTTCCCAGTTTTCTGAGACTAATCAAAAATCAACAGTACTGGTCCAGGACTTTTCTGGCCATCTCTTTTAAAACTCTTGGATGTAAGTTATCCAAGCCTGCTTATCTTAGAACATCCCTGTTCTGATAGGTACAGCCTAAAATACTTGGTCACAGCTGCAATTGAAACCAGCTCGTTATCATCTATGGTACAAATACATCATCTGACCTTCCCCATAGAACTTTTTTTTAATTGATGTTTCTGCCTTTTCACACTATTCATGACAAGTCTGTTTTCTTGTTTCAGTGATTGACTTGTACTATTTCACGTTTCTTCAGTTCTCTTACAAATTTTCTACAATTTCCATCTCCTAATTTATATTCATTTGTATCAGCTTCCCCTCCCTTGCATTTGTTATATTGCTGCTTTTGCTTATTTTGTACTATCTTTTTAAGCAGTTAGGCTTTCTTGTCTCTCTTGCAGCTTCTTGGATACCTGATAACTGTTCTTAAATATTGTTTTCAGTTTCATGAATATGGCCTCTCTAATCCACCAAATATATCTAGTAGTGTTGAGGACCTTACTTGACATATACATAACACATGTAATTAAGTAGCCCCAACTTTAAGTTAATTGATCACACACAAAACAAACAAACAAACAGAAAAACAGCTTAATAAACTATCTCTGCATCTTTGGTCTTTAAATGCAATGTTTAAGTTATGCTGCATTTCATTGTAAATGCTGGGAAAATGTAGGGAGATTTAGGTGTCCCCAGCACCTTACCCAGATCCACCTCTTGAAGAATGGGTAAGGACATTTTTTTTTTTTTTTCCCTATGAGTTACAGACCAATACCAAGAGAGCTGTTTTCAAGTGTGATCTGGACATGCCTAATCACATTCATAGGATCAGAGCATAGTTAAGGTTTGAAAGGATCTTGTGAGGTCTCCAGTCCAATTTCTTGTTCAGGGGTAAATAACAAACTCGGGTTAGGTTGCTCAGAGCTGTCCGGTCAGGTCTCGAAACCCTGCAGAGATGGAGGCTGAACCACCGCTGTGGGCCTCTGTCCCGCTGCTTATTTATCTGTGTATTTAGTCTAAGCCTCTCTTCCCTGCTGGATTTATGTCTGTTGTCTTGCTATTCTGCCATGCACCACTGCGAAGAGCCTGGCTCCATCTCCTTATTGACCACCTCATAGGTACCAGGGAGCTGCTGTCAGGACCCTCCAAAATACTCTCCTCTCCAGACTGAAGAAGCCCTGGTCCCTCAGCTTCTCGTAGCACAGCAAGTACACCAACCCCTGAGCATCTTGGTGGCCCTCTGCTGAACTCTCTCCTGTTTGTCAACATCTTTCTTATACTGGGGAGCCCAAAGCTGAACGTGCTATTCTATATGTCGTTTGCCAAATGCAGAGCAAAGGGAATAATCCCTTCCCTCATCTACTGGCTGCACTCCTGTTGGTGCAGCCTGGTAAGGTATCCACCTTCCTTGCTGCAGGGGTACACCATGGGCCATGTGTCACCTGCTGTCCCCCAGATCCTTTCCAGCAGAGCCACTACCCAGTACTGATGCAGCGGGTCAGTCCAGCCCAGGTGCAGGACCTTGCATTTGTCTTTGTTGAACTCCATGAAGCTCCTGTCAGCCCATTCCTCTAGCCAGGAGGAATTCTCTGCTTTACATGGCAGCAAATTCATAACTTAGTTCTTAATTTCCAAATTGTCACTGATCTGTACTCGAAAATGCCATTTTTTGACAGAGAGCACTACTCCCCCGCCCTTTCTGTCTACTTGAGTCTCCTTAGCTAGGTTAAAATCATTGATTTTAATATTATTTTCATGCAAATCTTCCCACCAGGCTTTCCTATTGCCATTTACTCTGTTTATGCCCATAAAATGAACAATTCCTATTCTTTTTATTACTCAGGCCCCTGGCACTGGTGTGCAGAAGATACAATTTTTCTCCTCTCTACATCTTTCACTGCCTTGATTAGTTTTGTTCCTGACATGGAGACCCTGTAAGGATTAAATTTTTTCCTAATTTCATCACTTTCCCCTTTGGTTTTTCACAGTCTACTGACTGGTATATCTTTCAGTTCCCTATAAACTAATTCATTTCTAACGAAATGCTGGCTAATATTTCTGCTTCTCCAGGGGTAGGTCAATGCTTTGCAAGTCTCCCATCCTACCTGGCTAGCCCAGCCAGCAGTTCATTACCAGCTTCCTTGATCTTTTCCTTTCCCTTTTGGTCAGGATGCTCAAGCTCAAGGAGCTCAGCTGAATGTTTCTTGTCCATCTGCTTTAGAAATTGTCTATAACCTGTGGCATAGCATGATAAGAAAAACAGTTAATTCCAAAACACATCATAGGTGAAATATTGCCCTGGAAGTTTGGAAACCTTCCTAGGTTTTTCTTTTTATCTCTACTCTCAGTCACAGTACGGCAGCACAGCTCTCCTGATATCTTCATTTCCCTTCCAAAACATCCTTGCCATTCTGCATAGTTATACAGCCTTTGGAGGAGGTTTGCTGGCATCTCCATACAGCTGGAGATCCCTTCTCGGCCATGCCTGGGAACCCCTTAGATTAAGTAGAACATTTCTCCTTGCTCCCTGTGCCTCTTAGCAAGCTGCTTTTTTAGAAATGCTTTATGTGGCTTCCACACTGGGGGCCTGGAACACATTGCTCTCTATTAACTGTGATGATGATGACAATTATTATTAGGATCTTGTCTTGCTGGTGGTTATTTACAGTCCTTGACTTCTGCTTCCCCTAAATCCTTAGATATTGCTTCCTTTCTTCCATAAACCTGTGGTGATGCTGCTTCCCCCATTCCTGAGCAATTTTCACCCCTCTTCTTGCCATTGCTGTACAGCATCAGCGCAAGTACATCCAAGCAGCAACTACACTTCTAGGGCCCCAGGTTCATCCCAAGGCATTTCAGCCCAGGTAAGAGGGCTGAAGGATGAGAGGTATCAGCCCCCCCCTGTCAAATGCCCGCCCATCCCCAGGAAACAAAATTGGCCATTCTGGGAAGACACTGCTTAGTCTGAGACGCAGATAGGCCTTAATCTCACCAGACAGGGAAGTGTGTTGCCAATCTTCTGTTTTCTCTTTGTTTTTAATTACCTATGGTCCTTCAGGGACCTGGCCGGAATTTGCACAGTTATGACTTTAAAATCTCAGACCATTAAATACTTATTAGCAGCAGTATAAACAGCAGAATACTCAGAAAATCTTAGTTAATCTTCGATGCCAAATGGAAGTTTCTATAAAATTATGGCAAGTTAAAGAAAACAGTAATAAATACAGCAATTATGTGTTTCAAGCAGTGATCAGAGAAAGATGGAAACCAGCAAGCAGCAGGCTGAATATCATCTTAACCAAAGGCAGAAGTATCAGAATTGCAGCCCTCCCCCCCAACATGAGCTCACTTTTTCCTCCTTAATGATACTAATTATTTCATTTGCTTTCCCCTAGTAAAACTATCCATAGATGTGCAACATATTGAAATGAAAAGAGTCATCAAAACGAAATGAATCATACCAGAGAAGAATCAAAACAAGGAGGCAGTGGTACCCTGCGTGCGTTATGTGTAGCTCTCAATTATTGCCTCTAATTCTTTGCCTCCCTAAAAACTAATTCCCTACTGCATGAATTCTTAGCTTTACCAAAAAGAACTAAAGTGGGCACCAGCGGCAGCCTTGCAGGACCAACCTGCAAATAATTTTCTTTCCTTTTTTTTTTTTTTTTTTGGCTAAGCAACAAAACGCAGATCTAGGAGCCTGTGCTCAGACTCCTGATTTTCAAAAGTGAGGCCCCGTCACTTGTCTTCAGTCATCTGAGCTTGCCCAGTCCCTCTGGCTTTCTTATCACAGTGTGAAAACCTGCTTATGTCTTTTCATATCATGTCTCTGAAACTGTTAAGAAACTCTGATGTTTTCTCTTAGTGCTCAGTTTGGAGAGAAGTCTGAGTGTTCAGGGGTGTGAAATAATCACATCCCAGGCAGCCAGGGAGCAGTCTCACAGGCTCTGGAAGCTTTCAGCAAGATATTGCTTGTAGAGGAACTTAAAAAAAAAAAAAGAAAGTTATAAAAAAATGTTTTATACTGGGGGGACAGTTGTGTTTTTTATTGTTTAAGAATACTAAGCATTGTAGCTCTGGAGCTGTGTAATCAGTAGTTTATTACTCCCTGAAGAAATGTCTTTTTGCTAACAGTTACAGCCTCTAACTTTTTTTTTTTTTAAAAAGGGGGAAGAAAAGATACAATTTTTGTAGTCCTTATTTTACCAGCAAGGCATTTTTTCCCCTTTGCTTCTAACTTCCAGCTTTTATCTCAGTAGAGACTTGTCTTTATGCAGCATGATGAGCTATAACTTTAAAAGAGATAAGCAGGTCTACTTAGCTGAGGACACTGTGGTTTGCGGAGCAATTTAGGGGCCTGCTGTGTAATGTCTGGCCACATCCCATATGATGTTATCCCATCATTTCTGCAGCAGGTGCTGAAAGGACTTCGGCTCATATATTTAGGGTGCATTTTCCTGGCCCCGGAGGCACCAAACTGTGCAAAATGCTTGCCGTGCAGGCATTTGCACAGTCTTCAAGTATTTGTGCAGAGTGCTTGCCGGCATTTGCAGCCAGCCGATAGTGCCTAACAAGGTAGCCCCGGGCACCAGTAAGCGTGTTTTGCTGCCTGCTCTCTCTTTTTTGCACACCACGGATTCAGCCAACAGAGCCCCTGCGGGGCCAGACCCTTCCCCGCATCTCCTGGCCACTGATATATTTCTGGCCACAGAGGGCTAGGATGGGGTTGATCTTGCAACGCATATGCTTTTTAATTTCCTTTCATCAGAAGGGCTCATTAATATAAGTCTGGAGAGGAGATATGGGACCATCTGAGTGCACTGTCCAGTGAGAGGACCAGCTTTGCTCCACCTTTGCACTGCAGCCAAAGTCTTTAAAGCCAGAGCAAAGGCACCTAGACCTTCTAGACCTCTCATCCTGGTACCTACCACAGCAGTGAGGAGAGTTAGGGGTAAATCTGCCTCCCACTGCCACCCCACAAACTGCAGGTGGGAGCTTTGAACTGTGGGATCCCCCACCTCCAAGGGCTCATGTGTCAGGGGAGCACCTGCGTAAACAGAGCAACATCAGCTCCAGCTTTTGACATCAATATCTGAAGTAAAAATTCAGGAAAAACTGGCATACTTAGTTGAAGGAATTCAGAGCAGAGAGTAAGCAAGCTGTCTTCTGCTTTGGTCACCCCAGGTGCTCACAGATACAAGGACCGACTGTCCAAGGTCCCCAGGCAGCAAAAGCTTCACTTTGCTCAGAGACTGACAGCAAGCCTGGAGCTGCAGCTCGGGAGTCACAGCCGTGAAGTTTCTTGCTTCAGTGCCAAACCCAAATTTATTTGACAAAGAAATATGAATTGATTAGACTGCAGTTAATTAGATTTCAATTGAAAACCCCTATCAGAGAAGAGGAATTAGGCAGCTTTTGAATTTAACAAAAACATAT
Source organism: Anseranas semipalmata (assembly GCA_013399115.1). Taxonomy (NCBI): domain Eukaryota; kingdom Metazoa; phylum Chordata; class Aves; order Anseriformes; family Anseranatidae; genus Anseranas; species Anseranas semipalmata. The sequence goes on along the minus strand of VXAA01003297.1, from coordinate 318,349 downwards.
TGGCTTTTTGTCATAACAAAAAAATACTGCATCAGTATTTTTCATGAATACTTCCAGAATTCATTTTAAATATTAATTTTTGGGTGCTAATTTTCAGCAAATAGAAGTTCAAGAGCAAAGATTAGGAAAGCTAATAAGTATTTAATAAAGGTATGAGGAGAAGTAAATATAAAGAGGTAATGGTGATGTTTGAGCTGTTTTAATCATGGATTTCATTGAATGTAATTGTGGGGAAGCTGCTAGCCAGGCACTGCATGAGTACATTATCTTGGGTTACATGTACAGTGAGATAAAGTCTGAATTTTCTGGAACCCTCATGTGGTTTTCATATTCTTGCTATGTCCACCATACACAGTGTTTACTTCTTGGGTCCTGCTGGTCATCCTGCTGGCTGTGCTTTTCTGCTGCTGTTGGGTGATGAGCATTGCTCTTCTCTCCCCAGCTTCATTGCTGCTCGAGAAGTGAAGAGTGCCAATGCAGATCCAAACCCGCTCACGGGTGCAGAGGAGTAAAAGAAGTGCCAAGCTGTGGCTGATGAAGCTCTTCTGTTGTGGTTGAGATGTCATGAGCAGCGTGGGTGTGCGGTGCTGGCGCTGTGCATGCCCCCATGTCCCCATGTGCTTTGCTGTCTGCTCCAGTGGCTTGGCATGGGATGGAGGTGCTCTAGGCCAGGCGCTTTCTGGACAGGGTCAATGTGCTAACAAATTGCTCACTTGTTCCCTTGTGCTAGTTTGGCCTCGTCTCTGTTAAACTCAAGGTCTCTTGTGTGTTCAGCTAAGCAGAGTTGCCTGGGCATAGGCTAATGTTTATCAGCAAGACAGATACTAAGTGGGGGGAGGAAGCAGGAAGAAGATTGGTAGGGAAAGGAACAAAAGAAACAAAGAGGGAGATGAAAGAGGAAAGAAAGGATTGGGAAGGGAATTGAAGGACATGCGGCAAAGTGGAAAATGATGAAGGAAAGGCAAATGGAGAAATTGGGAGTTAAGGAGGGACAGAAAGATTAAAAGGAGAGGTGGAAATGTTGCAGACAGGCATGAGTCAGAGAGATGGGGTAGGGAGGGAGTGGGATGCTTGGAGTGTGAGGAGAGGCAGAGCTCAAGTGGAGAGGTGGTCCCTGCCAGACATCCCCCCAGTTCTGCAGGGTGAACTCCATGCGTGCAGCTGGTACCCTGTCCCACTCCCCAACACGGCAGTGTTCCCACCATGCATCAACCTTGAGCCGTGTGGTGCAAGGACAGTGTGTGCATCAATCCCCTTTCCTTCCAGAGGAGTTTCTTGCAGAAAGTTTTGAAGAAGAAAATCTCTACTGAGGGAAGAAGAATTACTGTATAAATTCAATTATCTTGACAGCTCACTGCTCAAATTCCATCACAGATCAGGAGCTTCTCTCTGATTTAGCATAGTTCCAGCTTCCGAACCTGCCCCTGTGCTCACCCACCCACGCCAGAGGCCACAAAATACTTTAGCAGTGCCAGAAATGAGCTGCCATTTCCCTTGAGAAAGATGCGTTCCCCTCTGCCCCATCATGGTAAGGGGAAAGGACAGCTCATAACCTACACAGGCTTTTCTACATCCAAGGTTTTGTCCAACTACCTCCAGATCTTAAAGAAACCAAGTGTTTTACAAACAAAGCATGCCTAAAGAAGCCAGGAAAGAGTGGAGAAGTGGAGAAAGGCAGTCAAATCGTGGGGCTGCCCTTGCTCACCACAGTGAGATGCCGTGAAGCAAGCATGAGGAGCCTGGAAAGCCCCTGGGATTTAATAAGGTGGCAACTGTTTTGTACTGGCTTTAATGTTGCTGTGCTCTTGTGGTTGGAATGCCCAGCAAACAAATGGTTCCCCGGGTTGCTAGTGAGATAGGGATTGAAGCCCCAAAGTTTGCCTGAGAGTCCAGATAAGCACCATGAGCTTGAAATTTACTATCACAAGACCTTGAGACACAGATATGCGAAAATGCAACCCTCCTGCCATAAATTTGTCATTTTCTGTCTGATCTCTTTTTGTGACATCTCCTTTTGACTTTCTGTCAACCCTTTGCCACCTCCAACAAATGACAGTAGGACATCAGGTACAGCCCAACCCTAGAGAGGTTGCATGTACTGGGTTTCCAGGCAGTGGGGAGCTGGCTGGAGAAAGGTAAGAGCAAGAACAACTGGGTTGGCAACTCCTGAAACATTGCAGGTGCCCAGTGACTCCAGCAGAGTCATTTATAGATCTTGTTTCAATAGGAGAAGGAGATAACATCTGGATTCACAGGTTTTGCCTACAAAGAGAATTTTTTTTATTGTTGTTAATCGCTAGAGTTTTGTTTCACCCCGGTCACCTGCAGTCCATTGTTGTACAGGCACCCTACCCTTGTGCAAAGGGAAGTGTGAGTGTAAGGTGATGCTAAAACTATCACTAGGAATGAAAAGTGGAGAATGAGTGGCCCCACTGCAAGAATTGCACTGGAGTTGAGCTGGAGTTGTTTTGGATATGATTTATATGACTACAACGGGCATAACCCATCTGCAGGGATTTAAGCACCCTGGCTATGCCTCTGTTATTACAGCCAAGACCAGAGGCCTTAGAAGAACCGTGTGCAGAATGGGTCTGCTAAGCAAGCCAAAGCCCCGGGGCCTGCTAGGGCTGAGCTCATTTTTGTTAGAAGTTGCTCTCTGAAAAATTTAACAGTTGCCCTTCTCTGACCCATCCTTGGGAACAGCCTGCTGTTTTCATTGGCAGAGTGATTGACTGTTCTGCATTTTTTCTAGCTAAACTGGAACGTTATCGCAGCAAATCTACAGCCACCAAGGGCTCCAGGAGGCTGGCTCTCTGGCTGTCTGAACTGCACGGCTACAGCTAGGGTAGCATTCATCTTGCTCCTAAAGGACCTGTACTTGCTATTTCAATGATTATTACTTTTCTAGCAACACACGGACCATGTTACATAAGTGGCATAGGTTCCACCTGGTAGAGGTGGAATGTGCACCTGGTTCAGGATTCTCCTGTAGCAATACCAGGAACATGGTTGGAGCTACAAGAGGATAAAAACCAAACAATTTGTAAATGGAGGTTCTATCTTTAATCAAATTTTGCATTGCTAAGCCTAAGAGAAGATATCACTTCTGTCTACTGATTTCTTCTCAGTTCTAACCCAGTGCTGTTCCCTTGTGCTCAGTTTTTGTGAGGGTCATGGTGTTCTTCAGGACTTCTTATTTGGTCACTTTGCTGTTCAGAGGAGACCACTTCTCAAAATTGGCCATTTTCGGGCCATTTGCTAATTTGGCATCTGACAGTGTGTGTTTTGGGTTGTTCTGCTACTGCTCAAAAATAATTTTTTTTTTTGTCTTCAGAATTCTGACCTCAATACAGTGCTCTAGGGGACGTGGTTTTCTAGGAGAGGGAAGGAAGTTCTGTGAGACCTCATCAAGTTGGAGGCCTTTATGTTTCTGTGCATGTACCTGCCCCCTGTAACAGACTGCAGCATAGAGACTCCTTCAACTGTGAAGCTGCCTCTACATGTCATGTCTTGATGCTGTTAGCCCATGTCCTGGGAGCAATACAGCAATGTCCATATAGTGCTTTGCTTGTAAATGTAGTTCCAAAGTTTTATCAGGTCTGTCTAATTCTGGAGCAACATCACACTGCTGAGGCAATCCTTGTTTTATGCTGTTGGAGTGAGGTTGATCAGTGCTCACTCAAGGGCTCACTGACTGTGCTCATTTGCACAATGCAGTTATGACTTTTGCACGATGCCCTGTAGTTATGTCTGTGTAGGTATATCACTGTGTGTTCTTCCTCCTTTCATACTCACTTCCCAGTTTCCTGATTGGATCCTGAGCCTCTGTCTATCACTAATGCTTTCTGTGAGCTATCTGTATGTTGCTTCTGGGTTTGGTATTTTTTTTTTGGTTGCATCTTGTGTGTGTGTGAATATTTTTCTGCATGAAATCCCTCCTCTCTCCTTCTGCACTCGGTATATGTGGAACTGACAGCTCCGGGGAGGTAAATGAATGCCACTGCATTTCAGAGAAAGAATTATTTCATGCAATTACCCTAAAAGTGTATGAGAGAACAGAGTGAAAGGAATGAGAGAGAGAAAGAAAGAGAGCATGAGAGAGAATAATCACAACACTTCGACAGGTTTACCCAATTGTGTTTGAAAATCTATCACTCTGACAAGTCCCTTTTGTGAAAGGTGTAGACAGATAACTCGATACTTGCACTTCAAGGTCCTTTTGAGTGAAGAGGATGATCAGTGGGAGGATCAGTCCATTGGTGCAGTCTGAAGAAATGTAGGAGTTGGGGTGTATGGAAAGACTGGGAGAAAGTTATTTTGTATTTGAAAAAGGAGGGAGGTTGGTGCTTGTGAGAGAGGGGAGCTAGCAGACACAGAGGACCACATCCACATAGTGCCAGGTTTCACTTGAGTCCTCTTCCTGATATTTCTTATGGACTGGCTCTACCCCGTTTTGCCCTCACCATCACTTATGCTCTCTAATTCACCCTTCGTTGCTGCCTGGGCGGAAGGATTGGGGTGGACTTCTGGGTCTTTCTATATAAACTGTAATGTTTTTGGTTTGAGAAGGGGTGCAGTAACAAAACAAAAAGCTGTGTTCTCTTTTCCCTCCTCCGTCTCTTGAGCACCTTGAAAGGTTGGGAAAAGAGAGCCTTTTGTAGCTTCATTAGTCACGTCCAAGAAAAGATTCAGGAGGAGCACTTTCTGTCCCTGACTCTGCTGCTGCCTCGCCTGGCAACTTTATCACCCTCTTAATCCCCTCTTCATGCCTTCCCAGAGGCCTCAAACACCTGTGTTCAATAAAACATGTAAAATACTTTGAGATCCTCAGGTGGATTTTGCTGGCCAGGGCATATGGTTATTATAATCCAGTGTCTCCCAGCGCTTTTCCAGAGGTAGGCAAGTTACCTGGGCATCTGCCATACTGGGCAAGCAGAGGAGCAATGGACTAAGGGATGCTGGGCCAGGTCACTTTCGCAACCTGCACCTGCTGCTCTTGCAGTAAAGCCAACGCATTAGTCATAGCTATTTGCACCTTGAGGTTATTTAGGGAGCATGCTGTTGGGTTAGAAAAGCTGAGGTCTAGCATATGTCCTAAAATTAGGATTTTTCTCTTTTGGTTGCTGTCAGAAAGGAGTGATTCACAGCTATGGGAGAAGCCTTCCCACCTAGCTGAAAACATTACAGCTTTAAGTAGTTTGCCTCTACGCAAGGTAAAACAGCTTAACGTGAGCCTCCTCCGGGGACCTCATCCTGCACCGTGAGAACACCTACAGCAGAGCTTTACAGAGCAGCACTGAGGTTCAGCACCATACTGACTGTGTGAACAACCCTACCCTGTATCTCAAGCCAAGATTTTGGGTTGTTTTAAACTCTTTCTCTCTTCTTCTGCAGGATGGTGGAGTACTCCCTGGATCTCCAAAACATTAACTTGTCTGCAATCCGTACTGTCCGTGTCCTGAGACCTCTGAAAGCTATCAACCGTGTGCCTAGTAAGTCATGCTTGCCTCTCATACCTGGCCAGCTGGGGTTATACGTGGTGAATACGTGATCAGTAAGGCCATGTGCAGTGTTGTTCTCTGGGCTGGGTCCAGATGCTAAACAAGTGGAGGCTGCTGCATGGTGTGTGCAGGCTTTTCCCCATCATGGGGGAGCTCCGATTCTTCCCTTCCTCTGCTTCTCTTTTTTTTCATCAAGTTATTGCCATTGTTATTTAACCACAGGAGGTATCGATGGAGGTAGCTCAGGCTTTGGTTGCATCCGAGTGGACGAAGGTGAGCCGGCTGGCAGGTTGCATGCTGTTGGGGCCCAGGGGTTGCAGAAGCTCTGAACTCAGCCTGCTGTCTCACTCCAATGTTTCTGGCTCTTCCCTGTTCAAAGGCAGCAGCTGCTACGTGCAGCCCCGTGAGACTTTCAGCGTTTCTTCCATACGTTTTTCTGTCTCACGGAATAGCAGGAAGTCTCTTTGCTCTTCCTCATAATCTCCTTAATCAGGCTGTCTGCAGTGGCTAAGACCTTGCCAGAGCTCTCCTAATCCTTAGCTTGAGCTCAGATTCTCCCTTTTCTTTCCCAGATCTGAGGAAGTTTGCACAGTCACCCTCACAATCTGCATCATATGCTTTTGCTTTGTGTCAAATTCACTTATATGATGACACCTATTTGGAGACAGATGTCAGGATACGTGTCTCCATGCAGAGACCTTCTAGAAAGTGGTCTTGTCCCTCTTTCTGGCTGTGTTTTTGTCTCTTTGGCAATAGCTAGGGACAGAGAGTGCTGCAAGGTGTGACCGAGGAGCTGAGTTCTGCACAGTTCTGCATGCCCAACAGGGCATGGCAGGAAGGGGCCAGGCAGAGAAGCAGCTGGTTTGGGCACTGACCATACACTCAGGCATTTAACACATCCATCATGCGGGTGACAATGATGGGAGCATCTCTCCTGGAAGCTGATGCTGAAGCGAGGAGGATGCCCTGGAGGTCATGCATGGCTTGTTCAGCCCTCTGGAATACATGGCCAGCTGTGGCAGGGCAGCCCCATCCTCATGTTGTGCAGCCCCCTTTCCTCCCTGCTTCCTAACGAGTCCCGTGAGTCTGTGTGCAGAGACCACTTGAAGGCTGATCCCCATTATCAGTGCAGACTTAACCTCTACAATGAGTGGGAACATCTTGAATGATACCCAATTGACTCCTGTAGGTGTCTGCCAAAGGTGTGTTAATTGCTGGGCACCAGCGGTCAGGAAGAAAGCCTGACTAACAAAAAGCCAAGGGCTCATTTTATTTTTATTTATAGCCTGGAACAGCTGGAGTCGGCCCCCCATTTTCAGGAGTTATGCTGGGGGATGAGTTGTGTAGGTGAGACCAGAACTGGACTACCAGAGACCCGCTCTGTAGATGTGGAGGCCCCAGGGAGGCTTTCAATCATCTTGGCTGACCTCTGCGGAGCGCAAGCCATTGAATTTCCCCTGAGCGTCCTGACCGTGAAGCTGTCTGTCTGCTCCTTTTATCAGTATAAAACTCCACCTGTATGAAATTGATGCTGTTTTAATTTCCACTCTGTGGTTAAACCTTTATGTATCTTTCTCGCTACATAAATCTGTGGTTATATAGAGAGAACTTTTTGGAAGAAAGACATCCTGCTATTAATTAAAAAAAAAAAAAAAAAAAAAAAAAGAAAAAAGGAATCAGCATCCCTGGGAGAGGAAGAGCACTGACTTGCGGGTTGAAACCTGGCAAAGATGCTGTAAACAAAGTCTTATGATAAATGGGAATGTGCTGCGTTGGAAGAAGGTGCCCAGTGGGGTACAGCAAACATAATTAATAGGACCTTTGGCCACAAATCTTTTTTTAATGTCTTTTTAAAGTTCTTCATTACTGATCTGAAGAAAGAGCAAAGTCTATTAGTGAGACGTGATGATGATACCAAACTGGAGGAGTTGCAGGTGCTAACGAACAAAGAGGGAAATAACCATAGGCAAAGGGAGATGGAGACCTTGGTGGAAGCATCAGAGATATTTGGGGAGGAGCGGGTTGTTAATCCCAAATACAGATATGCAGCCATGTTCAGAAGACCATGAAGGGACAACATGGCCCACCATTCACCAGTGGCCAGTCTCAAAGGCTTCTGTGTGGGTACCTGGATAGGGACTGATTTTTAGAGAGTCTGGCCACGTGGACTGAATAATTAGGAGGGAGCAAATTCAGAATGACTCTAAGGAAACACTAGCGATGTGGTAGAGGAAAAAGCATCACCTGTTAGATAAATTAGATATACTTATTTTATGTTTTTGGCAGGAAGGCAAGGCTGAAGTTTAAATGCCCAAATTGGATATGTCTAAATTCTGCTTGCCTGAGTTCATTCTTAACTTGTTACTGAAAACTATTCCATACAGTGAGGCTTGTAAGGAGTACAAGGAGCTGACAAATTAATGTGCTGTAATTACTATGTATGGTGTAAAGGATGCGTGGATTCTACTACCTGAATCATGACAGAAGAAAAGGACAGCCAGTGTAAACAAAAGGTGGCAAATATAATGTCCATTAAGGTATCATAATGTCCACTTAGGCAAATGTCCATTAAGTAAGAAGTTCTCCACCCAGTTCGTAATTAGACTGTGAAACTTGCTGCCAGGGGAAGTCCTTCCAACCCCAGATCAAGAGGCATTGTGGGCTTCTTGCGGTGAGTAAAAGGGGATTGTCCAAGGGATGAGAGCTCACATGGAGACATTTGTGGATTTCAAACGTCCCCGTTTCAGGGTTAGAGCTGATCTTTAGCTACCAGTTATCAGCAATTAATTGCATTTCTTGTAATTCTCAGCAGGATGTGCTACTGACCATTTCAGACTACACTCATGGATGGAGTAGTTTGTGGATCTGACCTGCCTGATCATTCCTACATTTACCTGTAACTGTTAAAGAGTACTAGAGAAAACATGAGGCGCCCTGTTTTTGTAATATGTATCATACCTTCATTAGCATTTCTGCTTATCTCTTGCTTTCCTGACTACAGCCCCAGGAGTGCTGCCTTTTGGGTTTTTGTCTGAAAATGCATGAAACAAAGCATTATAGATTGTTTCTGGTCCTGTTACCTTGTGATTCAATTTTGTAGCAGCGAGCTGGTGTGACAAGTCACCAAACAAGTGTAAAGAGGCAAAATACCCTTCAGGTCTGTGTCAGAGGCAGTTGCTTTCTGCTCTGAGCATGCCTGTGTCCTGGGCTTGGGGTGAAATTCCACCTCCATTTGTTGTTATTGTCGTCTTGCAATTGTGTGGCAGGTTGCTAGGTGAGACGTTGCTGTTTCTGCTAGCTCTTTCATCCCTTCTTCCCATGGCAAGGAACGAGGTTTTGAGGAGGGGCTGGTTTTGTTTTATTTCTGCCTGTTTTTGAACAGGGAGTCTGTAGTCATTTCTGATCATCTGAATTTCTTTCACTTCTGTTATTATGTTTTTCAACATTGGAGCAGAAAATGTTTCTTCAGTTTACTCTTCTTGTAGTGTTGGTCTTATGCAAAGAGTCTTTGCATTGTGTTTGATGTCTTCCAGTTCCCACTTACAATTTAGTAACTGATTCATCATTTGGAAGCAGATTACTTCAGCTGAGCACACTGTACGGAAGTGAAGGAGTCTGTTGCAGAGTGTTGCATAGCAACTTTATTGAATAGAAAGTGTATACATGTGCTAATACTTGGTGTGTGAGTGCAGTAATACTTATGTGGAGGTATAGGCACCAGAAATATAATGTTATATTCTTATTTCTTGCTGTGCAGGAAATAGAATTTCAGATTTGTGGGAAGTTCTGTTTTTTCTATTTTTTTTTTTCTTCTCAGAAAAAGAATAAATATTTCCCATGCATTCCCATCCATTTTAATATGGTTTTATTCTGCCTAATTTTAGGTAGTTTGTTTGACTTCATGGTTTCTTCCTGTATTTAGTCATGACAAAGAAGTTTCAAAACAAAAGAATTTCATTCATGCCATTCTAGAAATGTTGAAATAGAATATTTCAACTTTATCAAAATGCTTTCCCCTATCATCCTCCTTTTCTTTTTGCTAGATGAAGTATCGGTAGCTATCACAACATCCATCTCAATGTGTTTCCATTTCAATGAAATAGCATTTTTTTACTGGCAAGTTACACTGGCTGTGTAGAAAAATCTTTGTCTAGCCCCATTTTTCTTTATTATTATTATTATAGTAGCTCCATGGGTCCAAAAAGATGAGATTTGTCTACTTTTCTTCTACAGATATCAGAAATAAAAACCAGGGCTTGTTAGGTTAATCTTCCTCATGCTTCAAACTGGGTGAGTGAGACCCAGTGAGTGTCACCAGCAATATCAGAAATCCAGCTGATGTCTCCTAATTCTTAGCTCTGTGTTCATCCCACTAGACCAAAGCTGCAATATAAAAATAGTCTGAAGCAGCTGAACCCTGGCAAGGGGAAAAGCAGGTGTTTTGTGTTTATATGCCTTAAATCTGTATTCCACACTGAGCTACCCATGTTCAGTGTCGTGACAGTGCCTAAGACAGAGTGATCTGGCTACGAACCCCACACCTGGCACAGGGGAAAAGTGATGACATTTACTTCTCTAAATGTGTTTTTGAAGAACTAATTTCACTGATGAGCATGTGTGAAATTAGCTTCTGACTGAGATATATTAGGCTGTAAAACAGTCTCATTTACGGCTAGATCAGACAAAAAGGCAAGAGCATTTGACGGGCACAGTCCTGCCCGAGCACTTGAAAATGCAAAAGGGTTATGAGAATCCTCTTCTAGGACCCCACCCTTACCGGGTCTTTGCTTCAGATGCCTCAGTCTTTCTGAAAGAAGACTGTCACTTACTTGTTCTCTTCCATCACTGATTGCCTTTCAGAAATGTACTGTTTCATTTGACAATTTTGGAAGTATTTTTTTTTTCCTCGTGGTTTTATTTGTGAAGAGGTAACTGAAATTCAGATGTTATTGTATTTCCCAAATGTTTAAACATAGCCCATCCTCATTTCATATAAGATGCTCTGTTAATATGTATTATCACATCTCAGTGACTCAGAAACCATACTTACAACACACAAATTTATCCACACACAGGCACGATCCAGGGCAGGGTTAGCCCAGGGACAAGAGTGATGCTCTTTCACGGCATCCATACGCATAAGTTAAGAGGCCAAAGAGCCCTTTTCATGCCCAAGTCAGGCCACGTGTGACTCAAACACGTCCAAAGACGAGCCTGCCAGCTTTGTGTAGGCTGTGCTGACGGGGTCGAGTTCAGCCGATATCCTCCCTTCCCAGCCCAATCTCCTAGCCAAGTGAAGTGAAGCACTGAACAGTGATGTGATTTGTGCCCAGAGCAGGCCGTTAGAGGTTGCCTTTCCTTGGAGAGGGGGCAGATCAGTGACGGAAAAGTAACTCAGAGCTGCATTTCCCCCAAATGCACTGTTCCTTGAGCAGCACAGCTCTTTATCAAGTCAATTGAGCCCTAAATCAGACAGGCATGTTCAGGAGACAGGAAAACAGCATGGGATGGAGCAGAGCAGTGTGAGGACCAACAGAGCAGGGAAAGAGCTAGGGGCATGGAGATGCGTACAAGAGGCAAGCAGCAGGGTTTTGGGGGGCACGGCGTCTGAAGCCTTTCCCACCCTAGCAGTGATGTGGTGCACCTCTGCCTGTAGGGTAGCGCAGAGAAATTGGGGATGGGGAGAAGGGGATGAGTCAAAACTGAAAGAAGGGCAAACACCAATATTAAGTCTGCTAACTTGCAGACAAATATACTGGGTGGGTTTGCAAATCAATGCTTCTCTGGGGCTTCTTTTTAACAAACTGACCGGGCTGCAACAGACCCACATCTTGTAGTGCTGGAAGAAGTCTTCAGTCCCTGAAAACAGGCTCCAATTTTATCTACTGTTGTCCAGTCTTAGCATTGTTTTTCATGTGTATTCCACAGTGTGCAGTGTATTGCCATGTGTTTAAATGGGTAATCAAGGTAAATTTGGGAAAAAGCAAAAAGAAAATTATATCCCTGTGTTAGTGTAGTATCATGACAGGGACCTGGGGAACACTGAAGTGCGGGAAATGTACAACTGGTAATGCCTTGTTTTGTACCATGCATTTTTCTGTCTCTTTTTTTTTTTATTTTTTTTTTTTTTTTTTTTTTGCGGTCACAGATCATGGGAGAAAGTAATTTTTCCTTCTCTGAACTAGTCTGCTCAATTTCACTGTTATTACAAACAAGTATTCAAAAGTCACAAATTGTGTCCTTTTAAGTCATCAGCTGGGTTTAATATCAAGAGATCTGAATTTTTGGAAAAAAAAGGAAAAGGAAAAGCAAAAAAAATCACAGGTTATTTTTATTTTTTTTTCTGTGGCTTTTAGACCTTTAGACCTGTTACTCAGATCCTGTATTCCTCTTTCTTCCCATAGTAGTGAGGAACAGAAACTTCCCTATTTTTTTTCTTGATGTGATCTGAGATTGTCAAGTCATAGCAAGATTTCACACCTGAAGGTTAATGCAACACATCCCAAGACTCCTGATAAAAATTACAAGAGTTAGCAACAGCACTTTGGAGTTTGTGTTACTGGAAGTAAAGCAAGCTTGGAGGAAAAAAAAAAAAGCACACACACAACAAAACAAAAAAGAGAAAAAAAAAACAGTCATAAAGAGACCTTCGCTGGAGTCTTTATTTCTTCCTTCTCCTCTAGGGGAACTTGCACAGCCAGAATTTAAAAAATGCGCAGAACCTTGCAGCTCCCATTGTGCCAATTCTGTTACCTTTTCAAACAAGCTCAGCCTTCAGTGTACACAGCACTCTCAAAAGCCCAGCCACGTAGTTTGCTGCCTAAATGGGAGCTGAGCTGTTTTGCAAAATCTGTCCCATGGGACCTATCAAGTGAGGGATACCATGGAAATGTGAGCAATAATGACAATGTATTATCGGGTAAAAGATAATGTCATATACACTAATGCAAATTGCACTCTGTGTGTGTGGGCAGGGCAATTTACAACTACAAGCCTAAGTTTCTTGATCTTTGTGTATTTAGGGCCTGATTCTCCCCTTCGTACACGTTTCACCTAATGTCACATCACTGCCTGCAGTAGAAAGAAACATGATTCATGCTAGTGACAGCAAGAGGAAATTAGCTCTGTTAAACCTTAACCAGGAGTTGCATTAACACTATTTTACATAATATTTTGCATTATTCTGTCCTACTTTATGGTGCTAGATATGTGTAAAGAACTTAAGGGTATTTATAGAACTGAGGCAAGTGGCTTGCAACCACAGCACTGGAGTTACCTTTTGTCCCCAATGTTATGTGACCCCTGCAACTCAGAAAGAAAAGCTGGTGCTGTACATTTCTAATGGAGTTTTCACTGAAAATGGATGCAGTCATCATTACAGTGATAACTGGAAAAAAAAAAAAGAGAGATGATCAGTGAATGAACAACAGTAGCAGGTGGTAGTAGGTGTTGCTTATTAGATGTGCAGTATTAGAAAAAGAAACAGAATGGCAGTAATCCCCCAAAGAGCCACCTTTCTAAGAAATAATCCAGCACCTGGCATCACTTTCCAAGACAAGGGTGCTTAGCAGCCCAAAGCTTGCAAAGGTTAATGGGATGAGAGAGTAAAAAGGGGGCTCCTGGCTGAGACCTTTGTGTGTGTCTCAATTTCTGCTCATGTCACTGTTTATGTGGCTACAGACACATTATGGTGGCATTTACAGCACGAGTGCTGGTGGTGGAAGGGTTTTGTGCTGAACTCACTACTATCTGTGGAACTTAGCCAGGCTCGGAGCATTCCTCATAGGGTGTGCAGGGCATCTCTAATAAGGTGCAGCCCACTGCAGAGCTGAGGTGTCTTCTCTTTGGATCACAAGAAAGCATGGACCAACGCCCCTTTTTTTCCAGAAGGGTCAGCATTTAGGTGTCAAGATAAATGCTGTGGATTTTGCCCTGATTCTCAAGGGCACTGTAACCCTGGGGTCAGATCTGCAACTAGGTGGCTTCGCCTCTGGACTGGCTTCCTTGAAGCACCTGGCAGCTCCACCTGGCATGGCTCTGGTTTCTGGTCCCTCTGTAGGGCTGGTGAGGCTTCAGCCCAACACAGAGGGACAATTTTGTGCACTGAGTCTTGTGCACCTCGGACAAAGCTGAGAGATACGAAAGCTTGGGGCCGAGCTGATGCTGCAGGGGCTGTTCAGACCACCCGCCTTCTATGAAAGACTTGGAAGGTGCAACTAGTGCCTTAAAGCCACCATTCATTTTTGGCATTATTTATGATCTGGTGAGAAGGTCATTTTCCCTGACTTTGTTGTGTACTTCTCTTAGCATTCTCCAAGGCTTTTTTTTCATTCTTTCACTTTTGACAACTTGATCTTCTCTAAAAAAAAAATCTCTTATAATGAGATCTTCACTACCCCATGCTTGAAGCCGGGTCTGTTCCTCTGTAGGGCTTGCTGCAGGTATCCAGCAAGGAAACGGTGCATTTACTACCTGTGGTGTGAGCCAGGCCATGGCTCTATAGGACTTGTCTTAATAACCATGCTAAAGGGAATTAGCATTTTCAAGGTTGCTGACACTTCTGCATGCTGAGTCTCACTAGGAGGGGCCTATTTCCCTGATGTGCCTATGATATTTGATGGGCAGGTAGGAAGGAAAGCTTTGAGGTGTTCAGAATATCGAGATTCAGCCCTAGCCCTGGCGCCTGAGCCCTCTTCAGCAGTGCACTGAGCATCCTGGCTATGCCATGCTTGCGTGTTTGTCTTCTCACCTTCCCCTCGTGGGAAACAGCAAAAGAAAAA
>VXAA01003297.1:244612-299419 GCA_013399115.1 Anseranas semipalmata | reverse complement strand
CTCTCCCACCCCCACCCATCCCAAAACATTCCCTCCTGAGCTAAACCAGGCTGATGTTCCACACCAGGCACCCTTCTCCCTCTGCCTTCGGTGTGCGTGCAGCCCACGCCTGCACATGCCCCACAGACACCGCTTCCATTCCCTCTCCACAGCGTGAGCAGCTGGGGAATGGAGACAGCGAAATGCAGAGCATCATGTGGCTAATTACTTGACATTGGGCATACAAAGGGGATTAACTTGTGCCTCAAAGGGCTGTCAGTGAATCCTAATCTTATCTTCTCCTCTTCTTTCCCCTTCTACTGCCATCTGAAGTAATGAACTGGTTATAAATACCTAATTAGCTAATTATTTCCTGGCCTACATGGAACATCTTCAGTGAAGGAACTCCCTGGGACCCTGGGGGAGAGACCTCTGTGGTAGCAAGGAGAGATAACTGCACAGGGTTAAAGGCGGTGTGGTGATGCTCAGAAGGATTTCTAGGTTTTGTGCATCCCTAGAGAGCAGAAGAAAAGTCATTAGCTCTATGGAGAAACAAGTCTGTCCTTACCCCTGCTTGTGGCTGTGTGAGCTGAAGAGCTGGGAGAGAAATAAAACCAGAGAAAGAATTCATTAGATGATTTAACAAAAGAAAAAGCAAGGAGGATTTTAGAAACATTTGTGCTGGCCAGAGGTGCTATGCTGCCAGCATTTCGGGCTGTGCCCAGTACCTGTGTGCTCCAGCCCTGCTGGGGAAGGATGACTAGCCAACAGAGGAGAGTGCGGTCTCCGTGACCATCCCCTGATGAGACTGCCACTGAGAAGACCAATTTATGCCAGTTGTTTGTGTATGTTGGAGAGGTCCGCCCCACTAGGCAGGCTGGCCTTGGACCATCAGTGCAATTCTCACACATTGCAGCATGCAGTCATCAAACTGGGATGACTTTCAGTCCAAGCCATCTGAGGATGGGGTCACGGAGCTGCTGCGCACCTTTGGGATAGAGTTTTCACTCCATTGCCTTTCTTCAGGGAAGGGAGAGGGGGGAATATCAATCAGATGGCTGATGGTGCCGAAAGTCTCATTTCTTTTTCTTCTCAGTGCTGCAGACAGAGGCCTAGGGTTAAGAGATCACGGCATCACAGCAGCTCTGCTGGCTGCCTGTCAGTAGAGGGTAGGACAAGAAAGGGCAACGATCATAAATCTAGCCCGATTTGGGCAGTAATTAATTTCCAACACTCTGCTTTTATCTTTATGGCTTTTTTTTTTCCTCTCTCCTAAATTTTCCTTTCCTTTCCTCCTCTTTCCTTTCTCTTCTCCCTTTCTCTCTCTCTCTGGCCACCCCATACTTGCTCCTTCTGGTTCTCTTCCCCCCCGCAGGCATGCGCATCCTTGTGAATTTGCTCCTGGACACCTTGCCCATGCTGGGGAACGTCCTCCTCCTCTGCTTCTTTGTCTTCTTCATCTTCGGCATCATCGGGGTGCAGCTGTGGGCTGGGCTGCTCCGCAACCGCTGCTTCATGGAGGAGAACTTCACAATGTGAGTGCCCGGGAGATGATGTCCCCTTCTTTTCTTCCACGTGTGTTTTTCTTTCCCCTTCCCTGCTCTCTTGCCTTCTGCTGCCTGGCTCTCTGTGTATTGCTTACTCCAAACAGCTGTAGGGTAATATGGTGCAGAACATTGATTATGTCTTGCAGTGGCTGGAAAGGGAGGGAGGGTAAAGGCACCTGATTTTAGTCCATCTTCACAGTACATAGATGCATGAGGTCATTTGGATTCAGCTAGGCACAAGTTAGCATGGCAGCCCCCTCCAGCCACGCCCAGAGATGCTGCTCCTGCTCCCAGAAATAGCTGAAATTCAGAAACACCAGTCATGTTTTCTTTCTCCTGGACTTGCTCCCTCTTCAAAAGACAAACAGAGTCTTACAGAAAGCCATAGTGCTGCCTGCTGCTTCCAAGGACATCTTTGGCACCTTGGAGGTGGAGCTGAGGTCACTGTTTGGACAGCAGTGCTTTACCTCCAGAGGCTTTGGAGGGACATGGGGAAATTACTGGAAAACCTCAGGAGCAGAATTCCCTGTGGGAGGTGCCATGGGAGAGGACGGAAGTCTGTTGGGAGAGGTGTCCCACAGCTGGGTTAGTGGAAGTGAGAGCATCTCCCTCTCCGGGTTCCTAGCTCCTCCCAAGGTAGCTGGCAAGTTCAGCCGCAGGAAAGTGAAGAATAAGTGCTTGAATGGGACAAGCAAATGTGGGGAAAAGTGGGTATAGTTCTGGCAAAGAGAGCCTGGAGCCACAGGGCTTGGTTACAGGTGTCTGGGGTTCATACTGGAGGGGTCGGGAGGACCTGCAGAACACGGCTCTCCTCTTTTACAGAGGCAGTGGGGTGGAAAAGCTCCTGCCTGCCACAAACTCTCTGATTACCCTCCCCAAGAGCAGAGCACTGCTCCTCCTGTTGACTTTCTGGCTTTAACTGATCTCCAGCTTTAAAATGTCTTCTTAAAACCATATACTAATTCCAGACCTTTGATCAGTTTAGACTGCTTTAAAAAAGCTAACGCTGTAGATCAGTTCAGACTGATTAAACAATTCTGAAGCTTTAGATCATCTCAAATTGGGAAAAAAAATAAGTGCAAAAATGCAATCTGCAGAATAGCAGCGGGGTTGGAGAGTAGGAGCTGCTTAAAGCAGACGTTTACAGTGTTTATATATTCCTTGGGGAGAAACGGATGTTTAGGATGATTGCCCTTTATGTAAATCAGAGTAGTACTACTTTAATGAGTGTAATTAAATCCAAGCAGAGTAAATGTAACCGAGAAGTGAAATGGGGCCACAGCCTGCAAAGTGACAGGTACTGGATAATCTTTGGCTGACCATTATTAGACAAACAAAGTCTGCAGGCACCCAGTTCAACAGTGATGTGGATGTGTAATGACAGAAGTTCGTGGTTTAGTCCCAGTTAGTTTAGAATCAGAGGCTTTTTCTCTTTCCTTTTTCATCAACACCTGTTCCCTTCCAATGACACATAGTGAAAAAGTCTGCATTCATGCAATGTGAAAGCTGTGTATTGTAGCACTGCAAGGAATGCAAGTCCACCAGATAAAGTTTAATGCAAAATTTTAAATCTCCACCTTTCATATCCTCATCATTATCTCCAGCTAGGCAAGCATAGATTATTTTAATTATTCATGCATTTGGAAAGTGCCTGCATTATTTGGAAAAAAGCACGTGAACTTGTCATGAACCATTATACCAATAATGCCAACTGTCAAGGAGGAGTCAAAGTTAAGGTTAAGTCAACTTTAACTTTGCAATTCCTGATTTTAAGGCTTGGCTGAGCAATCTTAATTATGCATGAACTGGATTTTTTTTTCTTTTCACTGGAAGTACAGAGGGGGTTCAATGCCAAATGTTATAAAACATGTCCATCAATGGTTACATACATCAGCACATCACATTAAAGCCTGATGTACTTCCTTAATATCATTGCATCTGATTTAGCTTTGATGCTACTGGGGAGAGTGATCAGAATGCAAATGTCTGCATTCCAGCTTTTCTTCATCTCCATGCAAGCAGATTGTGTAATTTGGGTTGGGGTGTTCTGATGGAGGACAAAGCTCTGAAAACCGGTGACTCACTCCTGGAAACTCCCTGTTTTCCAGGAGCCCTGTCCTTCCATACCTTCTCTTGAGGAAATAAATCTGGCAATCCTTTACTCAGTGCCGTCCCTATGTCAGAATGGCAGCTCCGAGCTCCACCAGTATCACTGATGGGAAAACGTGCTGCGGGAAGATTATGACTGTGTTTTTTATCCTTGCAGACAAGGTGACATTGTGCTGCCCCCTTACTATCAACCTGAGGAAGATGATGAGATGCCTTTTATCTGCTCACTGTCAGGAGACAATGGAATCATGGGCTGTCACGAGATCCCGCCCCTGAAGGAGCGGGGCCACGAGTGTTGTTTGGACAAGGACGATTATTATTACTACAACTCAGTCCGGCAAGAGTTCAACATCAGTGGTATGTGTGTCAACTGGAACCAGTATTACAACGTGTGTCGTACAGGCAACGCTAACCCGCACAAGGGTGCCATCAACTTTGACAATATTGGGTATGCCTGGATTGTGATATTTCAGGTAAGACCTTCCTAACAAAGCTCTAGCTGTGGCTTTTTCCACCTCAAGCTTTGGGAGCTTTGCTCCCATGATGGTTTCTGCAGGGTGTGATACAGCTGCAGAGAGAAAGGGGCATTGCAACTGTTCCAGCAAGTGAGACCAAGTGCTTACCGCAATGGGAGTTCCTGAAGACGGGTAGGATGTAGTGCTGTTCCAGGAACCCTTCAAGGCTGGCTTGTACCTGTTTTCCCTTCAATCCAGATCACTATAGCAAAGGAGTCTATATATACATAGATACATATGTATATATAAATTCCCAGCACTCGTTGCAGATGGAAGTTAAAATCCTTGCCTTTTTTCTTTTCCACTGGCTGTACGCAGTGTCCAGTCCAAGGGGCACAGAAACCTGCTGCAGATTTTCCCCTGCTGTGATCCAGGGAAATGAACTATTTTAATGAAATATTCCTGCTGTGGACTAGCATGATCTCACAGGCTTTGACAGTATGCCTGTGTCACCAAGCAGTACCACGCTGATTTCCTGGAATGGAAATTTGGCCTCCTTGAAAGGAATTTTTGTTTCTCACCTTCCTTGGGTTGCAACAGCCTTGCCAGTATCTGCCTGTGTACACTGACAAATGAACTCTGGAAGCCCACTTCCCTCCTGATTCTCTTTTTGTTGCTTGTCTTTGCAGGTGATCACACTGGAAGGGTGGGTGGAGATCATGTACTACGTGATGGATGCCCATTCATTCTATAATTTTATCTACTTTATCTTGCTGATAATTGTAAGTATAAGGCTTGATGAGTCTCAGCATTGCAAGCTAAGATCCTACAAAAGTTCAGGTGTTAGTTCAACACAGATACTGGGTAGCAAACTATTGTACCTGGATTTCTTCTTGAAATCTCAGGAATCCAGCTCAATGTTTTTCACCAAGAGTCAGTGGGAGGATCACACAGTTGTCAGCCAGGTTCTTCTCTTTCATTCAAAGAAATATGCTCAGGATTGATTCCTAGAGAATCAATACCCAATGTAGGATAATGTGCTCATCCACACATCTTCTCTCATAGTAAATTCTTCAAAACAGTAAGTCCAAAAGTACAGAAAACCATTTCTGCATCTTTTCTCCTACTTTGTCTTTTGCACATTTGAAGCTCTTGAGTCATTCCTGTTTTATGGCTTCTGGCAGCACCTGGATTTCTCAGATTCAGGGTCTCATATTCAGATTTTGTCAGATTCAGGGTCTGTCATGCTGAATTACTTCCTCACTGTGAGCAAAAAGGAGCTGCTTCTCCCAAAGTGTCATCAATCCAACATAAACTGGCTGTGTGAGATCACTTGTGGCTGGTGGGGACGGAAGGAGAGCAGTGTGTCAGTGATGAGAACTTCATAAGCAGTTTATGAGCCCTGTAGATTTATACATGTGAAGGTTGAAGGTGGTTGTTTTGTTGTAAGGATGTTTGTTGTCTGTGCCTGGAGGGAGAGGTGAGAAAAACGATGCCATTGCCTCTTCCATTCCTCAGGCCTCCTCCCATGTGTAAATATATATATATTTTTGGAGGGAATGTCCTGTTTCTAACAATGAACAATTTCCTTTGTTTATGAAGACTTGCACTTTGTACTTGCACTTTTCCCATATGGGGACCAAAGTCAAAAGTAGAAGGGAAAGACCTAGGATGTATTATGGGAAGTATACAATCTATACACAGTAGATGTAATTTAGTTTTAGGTCATTTAGCCAGTAAGGACCTGGGTGTATATCTTCAAAGCCTACATGCATTTGGATAGACTGTTGAATGGACCTAGCTAAGATTCTGCTCCGTACCTACTATTTATCCTATGTGGTCATGCCCTCCTAGAAACAGATCTCTAGAAGCAGTCACCCACTAACATTAACAGACTTACCTGGCATGGGATCTAGTTTAAATTCAAATTGGCATGCAATGATTTGAGAGCAAACAAACCTTAATACAGTGTCTGGGAGAAATTCTGTAGCCTGTACATATGGGGAGTGGCATAAAGAAAAATCTGTTCATCCATTTAGGTTGGAGAGCTTATGAAAAAGATGAATCTTCATGGTATTCCCTGTTTCTCCCTGCCTTCTGGCCTTCTACCAGCACAAGGGAAAGACAAGGAAAGAAAAACAGAAAAGTGATCTGTTTCCTTGGGCTGAAGCATGAGCCAGGACCGCAGAGGTGAAATATACCTTGAGGAATGCTGTTCTTACTTTGAGGCTGGAGAGCCCCAAGGAGAGACAGGCTAGAGATATGACTGCACAGGATGGGAGGCAAGCTCCTCCCAGCTCTATCTCCAGAGTCAAATCAAACATCCACTGCTTTTTGTAAATCCAGGAAACAATTATTTCCCATGTTATTTCTTCAGATCTCCCACCATGCAACACCTATTTAGGACCTACCTGCATTTTCACTTTGAGCAGCATGGCCAGGATAACCATATTTGTATAACAAGTAGTTCAGCACCGAATTTACTCCCAGCCTCACATGCAGTCTCTCCCAGAGCCAGGAAGGGCTGTGCAGTCAGTGTTTAACCTTTGAGGTGGGCATACCCATCTCCTATCGGCAAATTCCAAAAACTATCCCCTCCAGCCCCAGCTCCAAACTATATAAATTCTGTCAGCATATTTTTGATTTTGAAACAGGAGCATCCTTCCAGAGTTGGCTCACCTCATGTGGATTTCCAGTGACTCAAACTTTGTCTCGGAATTTGCAGGCAGCTGAAAACCCTCAATTAAACACTCCACCTGAGATTTTACTGCAGAGTGTCATTGACATTTCTAGACACGCCCTCCTCATTTGCAGAAGCCATGTAGGTTTATTTCCATCAAACACAGGAGCACATGAACCTCAACTTACTCTGGGGACTGCTCAGAACAGAGGAGCCTTATGCTAGATATGCCATTGCCTTTAGTGGAGTTACACCAAGAAAGGATTTAGCATTTCTGTTACTTTCTTTGAACATGTAATGCATTTTTCCAGGGTGCTGTTGCAGCACTTAGCAAAACCACAGTGAGAACTTGCTGTCACTTGGTGTCATTTTCCCTCCTAGTCTTCTTATAGCAATGACATACCCTCTTCAAGTCTTATGAAGCACAGTCCTTGTGGCCTTTATCCTGCCCTCCTTCTCTATGGTTGAAAGGCCTGTCTTTCTAAACAGGATTGCTCTGACAGTCACACTTCAAGCCTTGGCTCTTTGCTTTTCCACATACCTCTTAGCCTTGGCTCAAACTCATTCTTCTGGGGCTGGATCTCCACAGCTTCCACCTCAGAGCTGTGCTTTCATCTATGAATTCTCCCTCCCTCACAGAGGTATCTTCAAGCACCTGCATAAGGGCATTACCTGTTACAGCTCATCAGGCAGGAAGAAGGCTCCACCACCTGGATACGTTCCCAGCATTTTCTAGGACTCCTGCATTGACATGGTTCCTGAGGGGAAGAGCACCAGCTGACTCTGGTGCTCTGAGTGGTCTTGCAGAACAACCCGGTAAAAACATTTTGTGTATTCAGCAAATTGTAAATAGATTTCAGCTCTGCCGGAGGCCAGGGAGGTGACATTAAGGAAGGCCTGCTTTCACTTCTCAGATCAGTGTTCCACTTAGGACTTCCTGCTTGAAGTCCAGCTTTCTCCGTGTCACCACTTCAGCTACTTGGCCACTGGTGACACTCCTGGACTAGAGAAACCTTCAGGCTCTTCTGAACTCTCAGGTTTGCATCCACATTGCAACACTTAGGCTTCCTTGAAGTGCCCCGTGCTTACACATGTGAGCTTCAGAAGACAAGCTGGATATTCAGGAATAAGCAATAAAAATAATAGGCAAGTCAGCATCTCTAGCACCTGTCAGATTTTATTAGATATTATAGAAACAGGGATCAAGCCTTAGGCTGAACAAGGCTGGGATCAGCTTAACCAAAGTACGGCTCAGTCTTAGGACTGAACAGGACTCCTATGTTGGGGCTTTGCGTCAATGGTCTCCTTCTGGCTCTGTCTGATTCCGTGTCTGACACTTGTGGTCTCCCTGCTCAGCTAGCTGACGTGGATAGCTCATTTACAAGCCATCTCGGAACTTTCCTGTCCTCCCACTCCTCCCCTTTTCAGTCACCTGGTGGGAGATCACAGCAAACAATTCCCTGTGGGGACAGGGCTTGGTGATGTGAAACCTGAACCCCCTCAGGATTCCACCCCAGGCTTACATCATGACCCAGCTGAGGGCATCATGTTGCCCTCAGCTTCTCTGCTTGTCACCTAGAGAGAAGATGTCTCCTGTCTTAAGTGTTTGTTGTTTGTGGAGACATCAGAAGTTGCAACGCACCAGGCAGTGTCACAATTTGCATTTCAGAAATGCATAGCAGGTATCCAGCTCCCAACCTTGCCTCACTCAGGGCAAGCCGAGGGGGATAACTGAACAGACAAGCCTGTGAGTGTCGTGTGGTGCTGAGGGGGAAGAGGGCAGGAGAGCACACTGGAGGAGAATTCGGATTCCCAGTCATACCCTCATCAGTGAAAACATGCAAGAGATCACGGACTACAGAAATCCTTGGGGGAAGGTGAAGAGATCTGAATGAAGCATTGTTTTTCTTTCCAAGGCCATGTACAGAAGCTGAAGGGAAAATAGGCTTCATCACTGAGAAGGGCTCAGTGATAAAGGGGAACAGAATTAGAACAGCTTTGAAAGGTGCTAAGAGGAGGAGGAAAAAAAAAGCCCATTATTTTGAAATCGTTTATTGTCCTTAAGCTGAATCTGTTTGGGAAGGGCTTCATGTTTCAAAGGCTTATTCAGATGCTAGCAAGGACATCTCCCCTTTGAAATACTGAGAGCCACTATATTGAGGTTGGAGCTGCTGGGCACCTGCGTGCGAGAGAAAGGAATATCCAAGGGGACAAGCTTGTGGGGAGAGTGGCAAGGGCTGTGCAGTGAGGGGAAGGCTTCTTGGGTAGGTACTTGGGTAGGTACAAGCTGGGGCACTTGCTGAAAAAAAAATCCACCTTTTTCATGCTTGAGAGTTGGGATCAGCATATCACCCCATTACCTTGCCCTCTCCCCTTTGCTGGAAGGGTTATATGGGGAAGGGCATGTGCATGAAGATAAGGGCAGGACTGGGTCCAGGTCTGTGTCTGAGTTGTCTGCTTGGAAAGGAGAGACAGAGACGAGGCTGGGTACTGCGCGAGTCATACAGGACGAGCACGGTGCAAGGATGTCCCTTAACAGGGACACTCCCTGATCCAGAGGATGCAGAAATCCCAAGCTGGTGCTGCCTCTCCTCCCAGGGGCTGCCCCACAGAGCCTATTTCAGAGCAGCACAGGTGTGTGGTCTTCATTCAGAGATCAGACTCTACATTTTCTCAATGCTGTTTTGCTGCTTACAGCTCTACAGGGAGTAGGTACCAATTACAGCATCATAGCTTTTGAGAGTGGTCTTGAACATGGTTACTAGCCATTGTATGTATTAAAGTTCTCATTGTATTGAGGCCCAACTTTTATCCTAAATGTAAAGGAAGGATCTCCTAGTGGAGATTAATCCATAATTTCATCATATGCAACACTGAGAGGGAGATTTTTACCTCCAGATCTCTCATCACCAAAAAATATTGTCTCCATTTTACAGGTAGGAAAACTGAGGCAAAGAACCCTTAAGGGGAACTTGCCAAGGTACAAAATAAGCATGGTAGACTTTTTGGCTTCTGTAGGGAGAATAAGAAGAACTTGGGATTTTTGTTTCATTTTTGAGAAACTGGTGGAGTGGGCTGTGGTTGTTTTTGAATTTGACGTGGAAAATCTACCTAGGCTGAAGGACAAGTAAAATAAGAGCAATTATAAAGTGTCTGGTCTTAGAAGAATCAGAAGAATAGAAATTGAGCAAGGAAGTACTGTTTTGACAGACTATTTACTGTCCTTCTCAAAGTCATTAGTTTTTGTAAACTCCTCTGATTTCAAGAGCTCATTCATTTTGTTCAAGTGCCATCTCCCTGTATGGTGAACTAAGGTGTAAATGATAGAGATAAATAAAATGCATCAAGAACACTGATGTGTCCTCCAAGAGTTGAAGACCATAAATGACAGTGCATGATTTTTCCAGTGGGAAAAGAGTAAGCAGAGGAGAAAGCAACCAAAATAATCCACTGTCTCCCACCTTCTGTTTAACACAAAGGAGAGGGAAAGAAAAAGTCCAATTTTCATCAAACCATTTATAGGTAAGTTCTAAGTGATTTGCTAAAGATCCCAAAGCCTGCCAAAAGAGCCAAAACCAGGATTTGTGTTTCCTGAATTTCTGTTCAGAACACTAAATTCTGCATGGAAATGACAGTGAGTGAGTTCTCAAAAACAAGCTCAGCCAATCCTAGCCTTTTCTGAAATCCCATCTCCATATGCAGACTGGTGGTAGCTCTAGTTCCTGTTCCTCTGTCTGCCTCCTGTTCACCATCCCCTCCACTCTCTTCTTTCCCCCTCCCATATGTTCTTTCTCACATTGATGTTGCCTGTCCCTCCTTCTCCTTTGCTACTAGGTGGGCTCCTTCTTCATGATTAACCTGTGCCTGGTGGTCATCGCCACACAGTTCTCGGAGACCAAGCAGCGGGAGCACCAGCTGATGCAGGAACAGCGGGCCCGGTACCTCTCCTCCAGCACAGTCGCCAGCTACATGGAGCCGGGAGACTGCTACGAGGAGATCTTCCAATACGTCTGCCACATTGTGCGCAAAGCCAAACGCCGCACCCTTGGGCTGTACAACAGCATACAGAGCCGGCGCCAGGGCCACGTGGAACCAAGCGATGCCAAGCTAGGCATGAACAGGAAAAGCCAGAGGCACTACAGTAAGGATTGCATGGGTAAATCTGGAAATGCCAGTAGTGGAAACGTGAGTGTAACTGGGAGCATCTCCACGTGCAGCTTGTGAAAGGACCTTTGTCTACATGGCACAGAGTTAGAATTAACATTGGCTGTTCAGCGTGGAGCTATGGCCAATGCACCAGACCAGTAAGGTGGGGATGACAAGCACAAGTGGGAATGGAAACAGGGATGACTAACAGGCAACATGGGAAACCCAGCCCTGAAACCATAATGGGATGACATTAAAGGCACTGTCTGAGTCTTGGAAAGGGCTCCAGGTCTGGTATAGCAGGGGAGTGATAGCAGTTTGGGAGCGAGATGTATTAGGGCAGTATGAGGGAGTGGGACTAAGGATTGGGCTGGGTGACACAGCAGGTCCCCCAGAGCTCTCCTCCCAAACTGAGCTGCTATGGGACCTCAGGAGAGAAGCAAAGGGGGTAGAATTGCAATAGGGTGTCCCCTGAGCCAAGGGAGAAGAGCGACACCGAAGAAGTTGGTTTGATGTGCAAGGGCAACAGAGACAATTTCTCTTGGTGGGAGCACATCCTGTTGTGTAAAATTAGGCATGAGACACCATTTCAATTGGATTCCTGCCCTGAAAAGTGACTGTAAAAATGGTATTGTAGAGTTGGCATTAACTGCCTGCTGATGCCTTTCGTAAGAAACGCTCTCTGTTAACAAGCAAAAAGATGGATTTTCCTTCAACTATTCTTGTATACTCAGTCTTCTGTTTTCTTTACTTGCTGAGAAGAAAGTTTCTGCAGTCCTCATGCACTGTGTTAATGAATCAATTGATTCACACACACACACCCCTGTCCATTTGATCTTCCAGGCACAACTGGAGGTTTGAGGAACTTGGTTTTCTCAGAGAAGTCAGCAGATCGTTCTGATTCAGTGTGTGGACTATCAGGAGGAACAGTTCTTCTGTTACCTTTTCCAGCTTCTTGAGATGCTTTGCTAACATAGCATCCCTAATTTAGAGAGTTCAGCTCAGCATATGGGTTCTTGGACCCCACTTGTATCTGTTCAGGCCAAAGGCAGCCCTTATGATCATTTTTCTCTCAGTTCCTGCTTAATACAAGCGACTGAGACTCAAGCTATGATTTCTGCATCAGACAAAACTGTTCTTCCTCTGATGGCCATGAACCCCTGCTGAGCCTAATCACCGGCAGATGAACAGTAGTATGCCTTCTGGTGACACAGCCAGTCAGTGTAAAGCACCCAACAGCAATGGCTTTTATTGCTGCCCTTGAGATGATTTGCCAGTGTTTAATCATCCTTACAGCTAAAAAGCCCAGTTACACTGTCTAAATACCCAAAAGCCAAACAGGTGCCCAGCTTGAATGCCTTTTTTGGAGGAAACAAGGCTTTCTCCTTTAAACGTGATCATTTCTCTCCCCAGGGCTTTGCCAACAGCACAACTCTCTTGACTGCCCTCCTCAGGACTTGGTCCAGCCCATTGCTGTGACAGCAACCTCTGATCCCACCAACTGCCCCCGATGCCACAGGGGGGAACATGACGCATCCCGAAGGCTCTCTGTCCTAGGCAGCGCTGACTCAGACCAGGAGGACGGAGGAGCCAGTGAAGAGGAGGGAGAGGGCAGCAGAGGGGACCAGGGTGCCTCGGTGCTGGAGAAGGAGGATGAGGAGGTGGAAGAAGGTGGACGGCTGAAGCTCTGCAGTGACATGTGGCGGGAAGTGAGGGTCAAGCTTCGAGGGATTGTGGACAGCAAGTACTTCAACCGTGGGATCATGATCGCAATCCTCGTGAACACCATCAGCATGGGCATTGAGCACCACGAGCAGGTAAGGCATGCAGGGTGGGCAGTGGGGAATGGAGAGTTGTGCTCAGGGTTGCAGCCTGGCTAAGCAGCAGATGCAACCTGCTGGAGGCAAAGATTGAGCAATTTGGACCCCAGGCCATAGCACAGATGGTCCCAGCATGGCTTTGAGAAAGCCTCAGGATATTGCAGGGTCTTTTCTTCCCTATCCCTGCACTTAATCACTTTTACTGTCTCCATGTGTTTTTCTCTAAATTCCTTTCTGTCTCTCTTTTTTCCTCCTCCCTTCTCACTTTTATCTCTCTGTTTTTCTTTTTACCCTGTCTTCTCTCTCCATCTGTTTCTCTCTCCTTCACCCTCGCCTCTTCCATCTTCCTCACCTCTCTCTCATTTCTCTCTTCATTAGGTTACTGAATCCTTAGTCTATTTGGTTAATTTAATGTGCCCTCTGGGGATGTCACAGGCACTTCACCAGCATCTCAATTCAAATCCATCAGCTTGCTAGCCTTTCCAGCTTAATTAAGAGATGCCTGAGCACAGTCTATCTCCACAAGAAGGCTAGGAAAGGCACCACCTCCCACCTCCAGTCATTTTGGGGGCTCGGATGGCTTGAGCCTTTCCTTCACCCTGACAGCAAGAAGTGATAGATATAGGTCAAGGCATAGACAGCAGGTGTGGGCACAGGTTTGCCTTTCATGCTAATACTTTGCAGGCAGCTCTGAGTCAGCAGTGCACTTTATCCTAATGACAGACTTGTGAGATGGAAAAGGATTGTGTGCTTTCATTTTATAGCTGGGAAACAGAGGCTATGCCTACTCTGTGATGTGCAAGAGCAGGCTTGAGAGGGTGTTAAGCATGTCCGTGACCTTGCATCTGTATTGCTGGCTGGTAGCACTTTGGGTTAAAGGAGTCTATGATGTACATCTATGCTTCAAATCTGTGCCACCAATCTGAACATGGCCATGATTCACCCCACATGTCTGCTGAGATCACAAAAAAAAAGTTTGGTCCACAACTGAGATGCTGACAGCATCAGGGAGCTTTGGAACCAAGTCAGATTCTAACCTTGAATACAATCTCAGGTAGCAGTGAGATAGGCAGTGAGGCTGGTTTAAGCAGGCACTCAGACTTGCCCAGTTCTGTAACAGGATGGAGATGCCCAGAGTATCTTAATTTCCCTGTTTGAGGCATCACAGAGGCTGAGCCAGTATTTGAAGCCCCAGATGTCTGGATCCCACCCATATACCGTTTTTCAAAACCCAGCTGATTTCTGATACAAGGATGGTAAACCTTAATTTGATCCCAGAATGCAAAACTGCTCTGGATGCTTCAGTACCAGAAAAATACTGGCAGGAGCTCAGCGGAGAGGAGAATGAAGAAGAGGCTGGAGGGGTTGACTCATGAAAACAGATAAAAAAGAGCGATGTATTTATCACGTAGCAGAGAGATGACTAAGGGTTGAAGCCCAGGACAATGTGAAAACTGCCCACTGATGTTTTAAAGATGCAAGTACCAAGCAGGAGAGGCATTGTTCATTTTGGGTTATGGGAGACAGCGTGAATTAAGAGTTTAGCAGAAGAATATTTGAGCTGGAGGTAGAGAATTCACTCTCTGGCTACTGTGTGCGAATTTAAGCCCTTCTGGGCTGCCTCTGCTGTGTTTGCACAGCCCTCAGCAAAGCGGGATCTGCCTGCAGCCTCGGGGTTTCTAGTAGCAGGTTATTAATGACACATCCTTAAAGTTATGCTATCACTTTTTATCCATAAGTACCTAGGAAAAGCTCATGGCCCTGTGGGCTGTTTCTACTAGAAAAAAAGATGTCGACTGAATTGATCATAACTGAAACATGTTGTGCAGCCTGTTTATTTAAAATGTGTGTACTGAGTCCTGTTTACCTGGTACAAGATAAAATATATATATATATATATATATGATGGTGTTCTAGGCTAAGTAATGATGGAACTAAAATGTCTTAGTCTNTATATATTTAGGTCATAACATGAATTCCAAGCCTTTTTCAGTCTGCAGTTAACTCAGAACCACATAGGCATGTGCAGTTCCCTTTGCTCTTTCATTTTTTCTCAGCCCTGCTATTGGTATATCTCAGACTGGTGCTTCACAGCTTTCTTTTCTCTCCCTCCCTTCTCTTTTTCCTGATGTTCTTCCTTCCAGAAACACAAATTTTCACAGAACAATATCCACCAAAACCCCTCTGCCGGCAGAGATCTATGGTTTGCAGGGTGACACCATCCTATGACTGAAGTAGTTTCTGTTGTTTCAGCTACTTCATCATCTGAATCTCTCCCACTTGAGAGCTAAGGGGAATGGAGACCCCTTGAGCTTTGATTTTCTGGTGCATGAGAGATCACAATCCCAGCCACTCATTGGGACATATCTGTCTGGGCAAGAGGATGTATGAAGGTATTGCAGGTTTGAGCGGTCCTGTGAGCAGCTCACATCTCATCCATCAGCTCTGTGCTGCTCCACTTCCTCGTGGACTATGCAGATGAGGTGGCCCACAGACCAGGTTAATGGGGGAAAGAGACTGCAGGAGCTGGGCACAAGGCTCAGGCTCAGAAACAGAGGAGTCTTGAGGACAGAACCAATGTGCAAGTCTTGCCTTCAATTCCTGAGCCTTGATCAGCAGAAAGAAAAACAGAAATTTAAATTCTCTGTTTGTTGAGCAAGGGGGGGGTTGGACCAGATGACCTCTAGAGGTCTTTTGCAACCTCAGTCATTCTGTGATTCTGTTACAATTTACATTTTTAATATTCACAATGTTGTCTGTTTTTTTGTTTGTTTGTTTTCCTGCCAGAAAACTTAACCTCAGCATCTCAAGCCATTTTACCTGCATCCAAATCACCTTTAAAATTTGGCTTGTCCATCAAGTCCTTTCTTCTGTCCTGCTTGTGTGGCCAAGGCACCTTCCAATCTCCTTATACATTTCTTGCAAGGGAAATCAACTCATTTTGGGACAAACTGCAGTACTATGAGTCATTTTTAGCCCTTAGGCTTATCACAAGTTATCATTTGTAAATAGATAAGTTTATACAAATCCATCAGTGTGCATTATACCATGCAATAGCCTCAGTATTGGGTCTTCAGATATTGCTGGGACATTGCACAAGCCAAAATCCATCGTTTCAAGCTTTGTCCTGCTCAAAATAGTTTTTGCAGTTTTTCAGATATGCTTCTGCTTGGAAGCGCTTATTTTTAAAATCCAGTGTAGAAAATCAAGATATTAAGTGCTTGTGGCTGTCCAGAAGGATCCTTTAAATAGGCTTATTTTTTTTTGATATTCACAGAGGATCTGGTGCTGTTCACTCTTCTCCCTTATTCAGCACAAGTATGAAAGGCTGGTCCCAGCTGAATGTCCCAGGATGCCTTTCTCATATATTTCTTTGAATGGCCTGCTGGACTTGCACATCTTTGCAGTTAGTAGCCAGTAAGACAAACGCTCAGGAACTTGGTTTCCCTCCTGTAGTATCTACTTTCAGTATTCCTTTGTGCACCAGATCAATACTTTATGAGGTGTGGATCAGGAGATGATCATGTGTTTCCCAACTACACCAGTCCCGTGAATCAGCACCTTCATATCCTTTAGCCTGCATGATTTCCCTTTATACCAGCATTTATTGGATCCACTAGTTCATATTTTACAGTTATTGCTTCTCTTTTTGCTATTTGCTGCTTGTCAGAAACATTCAGCAAATGTCCAAGCCAGCTCATCATACTGACATTTAGTAAATGATGGAACAGTCTCCCCAGGGTGGTGGATGAAACCACATCACTTAAGTCTTGTAAAACTAGGGAATAACAAAACATTAATGAAATCCTGCATTGGTAGTGGTGAGTAGAGAAAGTGAAAGCTATTTGGTATGTTCCATGGCTGATTCCTGTGATTTTTCTGATTATTGTCAAGTAACTTTGAAATGGTGTATAAAAATGGACAGACTGGAGAGACTTCTGTATGGAATTTTTCTCCCTCATGTTCTCGGAGGCAGTTTGGTAGGGCTGGTCTGCATAAATCACATCATTACTCTTCAGTTTCTAGACAGTTGCCAAATTACTCCTGGTTAGAAGAAACTCCTCCTGCAGGGGCTTCATGGTGGTCTGCATATTCTTAACCTTGCCAATAGTGTAGGGGTTTCTGGCTGCTGTCAGATAACGGGCTAATTACATTTTCAGTCTAATCTGAGAAAAGATTAATTAGTAAGAAATTGAAAAGGGGGAAAAAAAAGGTTGGGCGGCTGCTCTCTACTGCTCCAGTTCTAGTTTCTGATCACTGGGCCAGAGCTCTGAAGCCTTGAATCATGCATTTCACCCTCAGTATTTGATCCACACTGATAGGGATGAAGGACTTAGCACCATGGAGAGCTGAATTAGGTAGTTTCATGGATTTGGAAAGAGATCTGTATTCAGAATAGCTGAACCAGTTTGGATAAAACACTGTCTCTGGGCATGTTTGCCCTCTGGGATCTCTCCCCTTCAGGCCACCCTCCTCATCCCAATACTTATCTCCCACAGTTTTGTTCAAGTTTCTCTCCCAGTGTGATTGGTAAACCAATCTATCCTGGCTTGGCAATATTAACAGACTTTTCTTGTGGGGAGATCTCCAGTGTTCCCTGGTTTTGCTTGGACCAAAATAGCCTTAAGTTGAGGCCTTTCCTTACAGACACTTCAGTTTTATGGTTTCTAGATAAACACACGCGGCCTGTGCAGAGAAAGCTTTGCTAACCATTTTGACAATGAATGCTCGGGTGCTATATGTGGGAGCCAGGGCAGTATGTCACCACCGTGAGGTGACACATCCATTGTGTTGGGAATCCTGTGTGTCAGTAGGAAGAAAAGGAGGGAACCACTTTTCCCCCATTCACTTGCCCTCTTCACCAAGTTCACACTTCCCTGGCCAGTCTCTCACACCAGCCATGTCCACGGTCATTCTTGGCCACGTTGACCTAGGTGCGAGGACATCCCTGCACAGAACACAGCCCCTGGTGGCCCCACCCTGCCAGCAGCAGCCCCAGGTCCCAGCCAGTGGCTCTTTTCACTCTGCCTAATTATCTGTATCTCCAGGAATGGCTGCAATGCAGGATCTGCTTGTCGCTTGTGAGTGTGTTGCCTTGGGCCCCTCCAGCTGGCTCTCCTCTCTTTTTCTCTTCTTTTTCCTGAGTGTGTTCCTTTTGTCTTGCTCTTCCATTCCCAGCTAGTACTTCTCTCTTCCTCCATTTTTAAAGATCTCTCCTTCTCTACTTCTTTTGGGTGCCAGTGAGTTCATTTTGCTATTTTTTTCTGCTTTTTGTTTTGTTTCTTTTTGCTGCCTTTCTCTCTGCCCATCTCTCATTTTTTTCCCTATGCAGTCCTTCCTGCTCCTCTCTCTAGGAAGGATGCTTTGCTGAGTCTGATTGATGGCCCATTAGAAAAAGATTACAGGTGGAGGCTTGACTAGAGAAACAGATGTCAGGGAGGGAAGGAGAGACGGGGGAACAGGTGACCTTTTCCGTAAGTGAGATGCAAGCATGGCTTTTCAAACATCAATTGCTCCCTATGACAGCGCAAGAGAGAAAGCATGGACAGCAGAGAGGAGGATAATCCACCATCATAGCCTGTTGCTTTTTTACATTCCTCCTTCTCACTGACACAATCATTTGATTCAAGCTGAAATTGGCATCTCTGTTTAGCATATGGACCTCATGTTTCTGGCTGGTGTCATTATTGCCTGGCTCTCAGTGAAGCGATCTTCATCTCTCCCTTCCTGTGTGCACTTGCTTATTCTTTCTCTCTCTTCACTCTTATCTCCCCTCCTCTCCCCTTCATTTTCAGGATGGTTTTGTTATTCAAATGTAATTATGGATATAAATGGAGCTATCTCCACTTTTTTGATTTTCAAGAAATGGACTATTTCAATAAAAACCTGTACCGAGGAGTGCAAGAAATTAGCAAAAGACATGGGAAGTCACAACATGACTGTGAGGAGCAGTTTCCAGTCCATTTGTTCATCTGGGAGGAGGACAGCTAGATTTGGGTGCCTGGGGTTCCCAGAGCAGGAGTTAAAGCAGTCTCCAGCTTTAGGGGGAGATTCAGACCCAGAACCAGAAGGTGATGCTTAAAAGAGTGGCCTGGTGTCCAGGCATAACTCAGACCAATGTGAAGGAAGAGGGGAGTCTTTGGCCACCTTTTTGGCAAGGATAACCAAACAGTGAGAGTACTGCTGCCTGCTACCACAGACCCTGGGTCAGACTCACCTTGAAGGCTTGGAGCTGAGGCTCAGATGCACAGTAGGTTAACATCAAATACATAACCTTATCTGATGTGTGACACACCTGCCCCAAGGTAAACATGGAAAATTGGGCCAGAGGAGCCCTGAGGAAGTGCCTTGGAGCTGCCATGCCCTCTCCCTTTGGTTGTGAAGGTGACACACCTTCATCTGGAGCAGGTTCCTACCAGCTGATGCTTGGGAAGGTGATGACCAGCAATGTGCTGCAGCCAGATGAATCTCCCTAGCAGTCTCATGTGGTCTGAAGGCCATGGGTTGTGCAGCCTGGCCCCAAGATGCAACCCATTATACCGGGAGGAGGTTTTTCTCTTACTTAGGGAAAATGTTATACCTGGCCATTGCCATGGTAGTCTCCATGGGCCGTGCACGTGTGTGTCTGAGTATGCGTAGGCATGGGGATGCTTGTGCACATCTTGCCCCTCATGCATCTGGCCTCGTTGGAGACCTTAGCCCTTACTGTTTGGCCTGGTGTACTCCCAGTCCCTGGGGTGAGAGGTGCTTTCTCCATCCCAAATTCAGTACAGGGAATGCCTCCGTTTCACACAGGGGGGCAGCAAGAACCTGGCATCCCTCATCAATGACATCAGTGCAGCCTCTGTCTCCCTCTGAAGCAACGTTTCATCATTCCTGAGGAAACAGTCTAGACCCTTTGCTAACCTTGTCAGAGAAGTTTCCAAGGCTGCACACGGTGAAGAAAAAGTCATTAATTCAGAAAACAAAAGGAGGAGTAATTTAATTTGCTCAGACTTGTTCCACTGATGGAGTCATTAAAACACTTTCTCTCTTATGCACAAACACATCGGTCTCTGCTGGCGGATGCTGTTTCACAGGGGCTGAAAGATGTGTCAGAGATTCAACAGAAGAAAATGCCTAGGACAGGGTCAGGTTGCCTTTTTTTTTTTTTTCTTTTCCTCAACACAGTCATCTTGTGGCATCCCTGGAGATTTTCACCTTGTACATCTGTCTTTCTCCTCTTACTCTCTCTTTTCCTCACACTGTCCAGCTCTTCCCGTGCCTTACAGGTAGGTGTTAGCAGTGTGTCCCTCCTCACTGTTGTCTTATTTATCCAATCTGATATTTACTTAGGTAATTATTGAAACCACTAATAGGACAGAAGCATGAGAAAAGTGCTGGAGCTAGACCAGGAAAACTAATGCACGTCAAGGATTTAGTGGGGGGTAGGGGAAGAGAAAATGAGAAAGGAAGGGGAAAAACAGTGGAAAAGGAAAAGAGAAGTGCAGTGAGATTTAGAGGAAAATGGGGAAGTGTTTTTTGACATTCACATATTTTGGAAATTTTGAAAACAAATTGTACAAGGTATGTGGAAATCTCGGAGGAAAGTCTTGATGAAAGAGGCTGACCTCAGATCAGCCACTTTTGCCCTGCTTCAGAAGTACTCAAGTTCTATGTGTGAAGTGAAACAGCCTTTAGACAGGGGGCCAGTGTATATAGTAGGATGTGGGAGATGCTTGGTCAGCTTTGGCTGTGTGAATGACTGTGGAGCTCCCTGACTGCTGTAAAAGAATTTGTTAGGGATATAAGCTATGATGAAGGTAGTAAATGTGGAAAGGAAATGGAGTGCAAAGATGGCCGTATCCAGCCCCACTCAAATCTCACCCCTGGTCCTTCACAGTTCCCTGCAGAGCCTGTCCCCTGGGATGGTGGCACTTTATTTCTGTTCTCTTCTTTCAGTTCTGACTCTCTGAATTTGCCTTCTCTCCAGCCAGAGGAGCTGACCAACATCTTGGAGATCAGCAACGTTGTCTTTACAAGCATGTTTGCCCTGGAGATGATCCTGAAACTTGCTGCTTTTGGTCTCTTTGATTACCTCCGCAACCCCTACAACATCTTTGACAGTATCATCGTCATCATCAGGTGACGAGGGCCTTGGGGATCAACTGAAATACACATAGTAAAGAGTACCACAAAGCTTGCATGTTTTCATATGTCTTTTCTAAAAGGATTTAGCAGCTTTAACAAAAAGAGGAACTGAGCTGATGCACAAGGCAAAGAATTGAGAGACTGAGATGTCATTTGCCCACATTTTTGGTAACCCTGGGCAAACCACTTAACAATTCTGCCCCTCACTTCTCTCCTCTGTAGAACAGAGGCCATCACAATTGTCTTGCAAGTCTGCAACAAATATTAGCTGTGAAACATTTTCTGGAATGCACAAATGAAGGATGCTACAGAGGTTTAATGTGTGATAAAAGAACTTGTCTTTCTGGGGCTTAATGCTGCAATCCTTTCCTCATTCCTACACATGCAGTGCTATGTTCATGAAGGGAGAAACGCAGCTTTCTACACATAAGTATAAACCTGTAGCATATACTTCTAATTACATCTTGTTTAAGAAGATTTCCTCTCTGACCCCTATGTACATGCTGCCGATGCAGAGGTGATAACTGGCATTGTTATTCTCTCTCTGCTGCTTGTTCACTTCTCTTTTTAATTTGTGCCTTGCGCTCCCTGTGCCTCTCTGGGCCATAGCATCTGGGAGATCATCGGCCAGTCGGATGGGGGCCTCTCTGTGCTGAGGACTTTTCGTCTCCTGCGGGTGCTGAAGCTGGTGCGTTTCATGCCCGCACTGCGCCGCCAGCTCGTGGTGCTGATGAAGACTATGGACAACGTAGCCACCTTCTGCATGCTCCTCATGCTCTTCATCTTCATCTTCAGGTGAGGATGCAGTTGCCTCACAGTGTTTTGGGGAGGCACTGCATGGTTCATATTGACAGCAACTTCAGTGCATGAGTGTGTGGCTCATCTCGTCCATTGCTCTAGGCTTAGGCAGTACCGACAGACAGTTGTTTGCTCAAAGGGGCTGAGGCTCCTCCTGGCCTAAATTGGGTTCAGTAGCTAAAGATTTGCCCTGGACGGGGTGGAGAAATGCTGCCACCAAATGCACGTGTTGAGCATAATGCCCCATTGCAGGACAGGTGGCATCTCTTGGCAATCAGCAGTGGCTGCAGGAACAGTTCAGCCTGGAAGCTGACTGATGGAAGGATAGCGGGAAGCACTTAAGAAAATTTGTCAGTGCACTTTGTGGATGCACTGGTAGGACAGGCTGGAGGCAATATGCGAGCTCTGAGGCAGTGCAGATGGGATGCGAGGTTTAGTGGTGAGCTATGGGTTTGCAACACATAGCTCCTTCTTCATAGATATGTCCCAGTGAACTGGCTGCATTGTTCTCTATCATCTGTGTGCTACATTAGATTGTCGGGTGGAATCACTTTGACAAGCTCATTGTGATGGCAGGGATATTTAAATTTGGCACCATTTCCTCTTCCTGTCCCAACAGCATCCTGGGAATGCACATCTTTGGTTGCAAGTTCAGCCTCAGGACAGACACAGGAGATACAGTTCCTGACCGGAAGAATTTCGACTCCCTGCTGTGGGCCATCGTCACTGTCTTCCAGGTGAGCCGGCTGTGCTCTCTACGGGTGGGACAGGGCAAAGAGAGGATCAGGAGGTGTTTTTCTCATTGTGGAGAATTGTGCTTACTTCTGATGGCACAAAAGGCTCCAGCATGTGATGTCAAAGGAGGAAAAGCAATTGTGTATTGTAACCTGGTGACTGGTATTTCTCAGACGCAGGGGGTCCTTCCTTCCTAGGAGACAGTTTGCAAACGTCACTTCTATTGTGGCAATGCCTGTGTTTAACACTGTCACCGGAGCACATGGCTGACCTCATGTTTGTTCTCATTTCTTCTTGTTCAGCTAGCATTATTAGGGCAATACCACAGCTGGACAGTAACAGTGGTCAGTAGGTGTCTGGCTATGGAGAAATTAAGAGGCCTGATGTGTCCTGAAGTGTATTCTTTCACTGTCCTTTTCTGGCAATTCCCTCCACATTCTTCCTTCGTGTTTACATGGTTTCTGCTTCTGGTTGCAGATCCTAACCCAGGAGGACTGGAATGTTGTCCTCTATAATGGCATGGCCTCTACCTCACCATGGGCATCCCTTTACTTTGTGGCTCTCATGACATTTGGCAATTATGTGCTCTTCAATCTGCTGGTGGCCATCCTCGTGGAGGGGTTCCAGGCTGAGGTAAGTTGTCACCAAAGTCTCTTCCATGAAGAGGAGGAAGAGAGGTGCTAAAAAGGGGATCTTTGAGACACTTGTAGGGTACTGGGGTGGAGGACTCCCAAAGTATCACACCTCTGTCATTTCCGTTCTTAAGTTCAGCATAGGCATCTCTAAAAAAAAACAGATGATAGTATTAATCTTTGCAATGAAAGAGACAAGCCCTCTAGAAGGGAGTTCACAATTTCCATCCCATGCCACACATGCTAAGGTGAGTCCTTTCCACCTCCTAAGGCAAGAATGCAGTATCTCAGCCATCCCAGGTCACAGGGGACTCCCCAGTGGTCATGCTGATGCCTGGCTGCCAAGGAGGATTTTACATTTGTTCCAACAATGAAATACAAGAAAAAAAAGAAAAGGTCTTTTCTGTTTATGAGTTCCCAGCTTCTTAATTTTTGTGTTCCAGGGTGATGCCAACCGGTCATACTCAGAGGAAGATCAGAGTTCATCAAACATGGAGGAGTTAGATCAGTTGCAAGAGGTCCAGGAAGGCTCAGGTACGATAGCTCAAACAGCCTCATTTGCTTGCATCCCATTGCTGTTTAGTGAGAAGTTTGAAAGCAGATTCAGCAGAAAATTCACTCCCATCTCTAAGGCAGAACTTACTGGTTTTCATTTTGAAGTTTATGCTAATTTGTGGTGTTATCTGTGGAAACTTGGGGCTGCACTGGCATCCTGTGGAATGTGATAGCTAAGGGGACCAGTTCCCGAATGACCTAAAAGACAGCAAATAGGAGTGAGAAGATGACACTGTCTCTGCTCAGCTTCAGGGGCACCATTTCAAGGAACACTGTGTCCAAATCTGGGAGCCACATTTGGATAGGGGATACCAACACATTAAAAAGGACTCAGACAGATCTGGAAGCCCTGTCTCATAGTGAGAAGCTAATGAAGCTTAGAGAAACTGGAGAAGTAACTTGATCACACACTCTGTAAGTGCCGACCATAAGGATAGATTTCTGATGGTAGATGGCTCTTTAATTGAGCAGAAAAAAGCATAATGAGATTGTAAAGGTTGGAAGCTGAAGCTAGACAAACTCAGACTGAAAAAAGCCACATATTTTTAAGGGAGGATAATTAACTGTTGGAACAGTCTGCCTACAAACTGCCGGGTAAGGTCTCTACCCCTTGAAGTCTTTCCGTGAAGACTGCAAGTCTTTCTACAAAAGATGTTATACCTCAGACTGGACTTGGTTGCAGGGAGCAGCAAGTGTAGCCTGCTCTGCAAGGGATGGTGAGCCGGGAGCTGAGGGGGGCATCCAGGCAGGCAGGGCAGGGACCGCACCAACAAAGGCACAGTACTTGCACAAGGTGAGCAGAGCAGGTCTGCTGATGGTAGCCAGGGTGTAAAAATGGTTCAGTGACTGCCAGGCAAGTCTGCAGTGATGAGGCAGGTCCAAGGTCAAGCCAAGAAGTTCAGTCAGCAAGACAAGGTCAGGATCCACAAGGTGCAAGGAGACAGGCACAAGCATACTCACAGCATAACACAGGCAAGGACCATAGATGTGGGTCTGAGCTTAAATGCAGCTCCCATGGCAAGGAGCAGAGTCTCCAGACTTGGCTTGTTACAGCCCTTTCTCACAACTTAGCTGTTTTCACAGCAGTCTGATCCTGGGTTTAATAGCTGCACCATATCAGAGCTTACCTTGAGTGTAGGCAGCCAAAAACACGGTAGGACAGATGGGGAAAATGTTGCAGAGCCTGTTGGTGCACTCACAGCTGTGACACTGTGTGCAGGCAAGGATATGTGACCTTCATTATGCAATAGGTCAGACAAAAATGATTATTCCAGTCCTTTTGGGTGTT
This sequence comes from Anseranas semipalmata, assembly GCA_013399115.1. Classification (NCBI taxonomy): domain Eukaryota; kingdom Metazoa; phylum Chordata; class Aves; order Anseriformes; family Anseranatidae; genus Anseranas; species Anseranas semipalmata. The sequence goes on along the minus strand of VXAA01003297.1, from coordinate 274,545 downwards.
AAAAGCCAGCATCCCATTCTCTCTATCCATCTTGACAAATGTCGATGGTTTTTCACAGCAGCTAACACAGCCCGTAAAGGTGCCCTGGATCTTCAAGGTCAATGATCAGTCATTTGAAGAGGCCCAATGTAGGAGAGACTGGGATGAAGAGTATGATCACAGGAATTTAAAGCAGAACCTGAAGCATGGATGGCTGTGGATCTCCCCATGTCTTAGTCTCTTCCTCAGTGTCTCAGCCTAACTGCTTTAAATAGCCAGTGTCTGCCTGTCTGACAGTTGGTGGTATTTGTTCAGACCTGAAGATGCAGGTGTCTCCTCTTGGCACGCAGAAGCATGCTCTCCTCCCCTTGCTGCCAGGGTTCGGCCTCTTGCTCTGCCTCTCTGCCTGACCAGCACTGGCCTCATCTGTCTGGCCTCAAGGAGAGCTGCTGTCAGTTTTGGGGACTGAGAAGAACACTTCAAAGTCTTTCCAGCTTGCATCGCTTTTGCCACAGCACCCTAAATCAGAAGGAATTGATGCTGACTGATGCTAAACAGCTAACACTACTAGCTGCTGCTAACATGCTAAACAGCTTAGACATTGAAACAGTCACTGGATGGTGAGGAACCAACCTTATTTTTTCTCTCTTTTTTTTTTTTTTCTCTTTTTGCATCTTTCCACACAGATCCCAAGCTGTGTGCAATTCCTGTGACACCAAATGGACACTTGGACCCATCCTTGCCCTCCTCCAACCCACCAGTGGCTGTTGGGGGCGTCACCAACTCCTCGCGCAACTCCCTGCAGCCTGACCAGATCCGTGTTGCTGTTGGCTCCCGGAAGAGCAGCGTGATGTCTCTGGGGAGAATGACCTATGACCAGCGGTCCTTGGTGAGTGAGTAGTAACCTGTGTCATACCCTTCTTTTGAAATCCAAGGACTCCGTTGCCTTTCTGACATCATCTGGGGGATTGCTATGGAGGATTGCATTGCTGCTGTAGGCTTCTAACACAAGCATATTGCCTGCCCTTAGGAAGACAGGTCAGTTCACATTATTTATATTTCCAGGTTATTGACCTATATTTCCAGGTTATTGATCAATATTCCATTGAGAGTAGGATTTAGCTCTTCTATTCTTCTGGTGGGAGAGGGGGAACACCAAGGGGACAGGGTCTTCCTCTTACAGTGAAACATGTTTTTTGTCCTCTGGCCCTTCCCTGTTTTCCTAGAGCAGAGTGCGCAAAATGGTGCCCTGAGTGAGTTGAGAGTATAGGAAAGTCTGGGTGCTGCCAGAACTGCCAAGTCCCATACCAAATGGGTTTTCCGGAAGCTTTTGTTACAATGAAGAGAGAAATCTTGATTTGGAGCTCCTCATAAGAGCTGCCCCTTAGGACTTCCCCAAATACTGCTGGCTGTCCAGCCAACATATCTCAGACCTGTCCACCTTGTAACATCAGCCTCTGGGCTCTCTACACACTGACACACACAGGTTTTGAGAGGGGTGCATTGATGCTAGAAACATTCATGCCCCTGTTATTTCTAAACAGGGAATGCTGACAGCCATGTGCTACATGATAAGTTGCTGATGTGGTTGGACTAGACTGCAACCAACAAGCGTGTTTGTCTCATTTCTTCCTTTTACAAAGACTGTACTCAAAGATGATGTGTCAGATTATCCATCTCCCTGTGCCTTGTTTTATCCTTTACCCCAGGGCAGCGTAAAATGCTGCCAATCAGATTTTTGGAAAGCTTTATTCTTGCTCTGTGCTGGTGTAAGTAACAATATCAGGCACCTGGCCTTTGGCTTTATTATTTACCTTCCCTGTAAGTGCCTTGCACACAGATGGTGCTATAAAGTGATCACAGCCAACACCATCTCTAGTTCATTATCTATTTGTTGTTAGATTTATAGCAATTACTGCTACGTTCCCACCACGTGCCTTCCTCGAGGGTCCAAAAAGTTCCACCTGGCTTAGTGCCCCTGGGGGAAGTCTGTGGTCTGAAACAGGGCAGCATGAGCCCTCCCTGTGCTTGGGGTGGCTGAGTCCCATCCTGCTCTCTTACAGTCCAGCTCTCGCAGTTCCCACTACGGTGCCTGGGGCCGCAGCGGGGCCTGGGGGAGCCGTCGCTCCAGCTGGAACAGCCTGGCCCGAGGACACAGCCTGAAGCACAAACCTCCCTCTGCCGAGCATGAGTCCCTCCTGTCCGGGGAGAGGCACAGGGCAGGAGATGGGGAGCCAGATGGGGCAGGGAGGGTGTTTCATCACCGCCGGACACTCTCCCTGGACAACAAAGGCTCCTGTGACCTGGTGGAGTTGGCCTCTGTCCCATCCGGCCACAGAGGGACCCGTAAACCTGGGACAACATCAGGGGCCAGCGAGCATCAAGACTGCAATGGCAAAATGCCCAGTATTGCAAAGGAGATCTTCCCAAAGATGAACAACCGCAAGGAAAGGGGAGAGGATGATGAAGAGATTGATTATGTGAGTACTTGGTGCAAGGAACGTGGGGTTATACCACAGTGCCATGGGAAACCACAACACCATCCTCAAGTTTCAGCCTCCCTGCCATATGGATGGGAGAGCTTGCAAAGGTGCTTTAAGTACAGCTGGAGGACATCATTGAGTGTAGGTGGGACCTTCTGGGCCCAGGCAAGCCCACAACACATCATCGGGCTGCCCATGAGTTAGTCATGCAGGTGGATGGTGGGAGGAAGGTAGAGGTGAGGCACATATGTGGTCATTTGGGGGCTGTTATTTCAAAGCAGTGCAGCCAGTGATCTCTACAGGTTAGGACAGGTGAGTCTTTGTAAGAAGCAAGAGCTTTGCCTTAGGAACATCAGCAGAGCAGAGCAGGAAGCAGAGGAACAAGAGACAAGGCAAGTGAGTGTTGCTGTGCCAGCCTGGGAGACTGCAATGCCCAATGTGTAAGCAGATCAAAGGGTGGAAGAAGTAGAAGGAGGGTCAGTAGAAATTTGAGCAGACATACATGCCGTATTAAATTGAATCACATCCAATCCCAAGTGCCAACAGAAGGCCATCTTGTCCTGGCTTCTCATTCAGCTGAAGTGGTGAGGAAACACTACCCATGCAACAGAGCCACTCCAACAGCTCTGAGAACGGGCAACATCCTTCTCTAGATAGAATACCAGCAGTTTTGTTTCTAATGATGTAAGGAGGAAACCAGAAGCTGAGAGGTAAGCAGGCCCTGGCAAAGCAGCGCCTACCTCCTCTTCAGTAGCTTGTTATTCAGGTCCATCTCCTCATTCAGGTGCTAAAGAAAGGCAGGTAGTGCACCTGGGGAACACCAGATAGTGGTGTTTTGGGATCATAGGAGAAAGGAAGAGGGCCTCTGTCAGGCAAATGGGAAGTTAACCAGTGACACTTCTGCTGCATCCCTCCAGAGCCTGTGCTTTCGCATCAGGAAGATGATGGAAGTCTACAAGCCAGACTGGTGTGAGTTACGGGAAGATTGGTCCATATATCTCTTCTCTCCTCAAAACAGGTTTGTGCAGTTTTTGTCATGAGAGGGTTGAGAAGGAGGGACAGATTCTGTTGCTGCACCGGTAGCATCCTCTGAGCCGGACATTAGGTTGCAACTTTAAACTTACCAGCTGGGAATGTGTTTTGTCTCCTCCGTCTCTCCTTCTACAGCCAAACAATGTTTCTCTTCCTTGATTCCTGGAGATGAAAGGGAGGATGTGAAGCCTAAATGGCTATTATGATTTTTCCTCCCTTTGGAGCATTCCATTTTTCTTTTGTGTAATCATAAATATTTATAGCAAAGTGAGGCAGGGAATACTGACATTAACTCAGAAAGGAGAAGGAATGTATTATTAACGACTCCATAACACTGGTATTTCCTCCCCTGGTACCAGAACAGCCTCTCCATTCCATTTTCAGTCCCAGTGCCAACTTATCAGCAGTCATCTCACACCTTTTAGGGTAAAATTAGAACTCTCCTTGCCTGAAAAACAAAACAAACAACAAAAACCACAAACATTTTGAGACATATTCTTCCTGCTAAAGGGATTTTACCACCAGAAGAAAATGCCAATGTACCCCAGCCAACAGCATTCTCAATGGACATTACCCCTTGAAGAGAAGGGGCTTTTGTTACAGCCCCTGGAGGAGAGCTCTATGCTTCATGTGACACCTGTGCTAATGGACACTGTGTCTTTCAGAGCAGGCAGAGGTGTGCTCCCCATGACAGCCAACCTGCCTGCCTGTCCTCAGCTTTCGGATGTGGCTGCTTTGTCCTTGTGTGAGTTTGGGAGGGAAACTGAAACTGAACCTTTCCTTTACAAGGCAAGAGAGGAGCACAGAGTTGTAGAGGTTAGGAGACCACTCTGGCACTGGGGCGATGGATTAAAGTTCAGTTCCTTGCTCTGTCCAAGGTTCCTGGGCCTGTGGGCTATCCTGAGATACTACCATGGCAAGAGACGTCAGTATTAGTGACAGGAAAGCTGCCACATCAGAGCTCAGTTTTGGTCAGACCACTCAGTTTTCTGTGCTCCTAGTTCTAACCTCCCTCTGTCCAAGGCACAGGTGCCTACTGGAACTCTCTTGCAGGTTTCGCCTCCTCTGCCAAACCATCATTGCTCACAAGCTCTTCGACTATGTTGTGCTGGCCTTTATCTTCCTGAACTGCATCACCATTGCCCTGGAGAGACCGCAGATTGAACACAGAAGCACGGTGAGCACCATTCCCTCCCACCTGCTTTTTAACACAACATCTGACAGAGGTGCATAAGTCTTCCTGGCACCAGAATGGCTTCTGGACAAAAGTTAGCATTAAACACTAGCTCCCGTTCATTTATTCAACTGTCCATGTATTAGCAATTCACATCATATGTGCTTCTCCTGCAGGGTCTTGCAATGCAGAAATCCTGTTTGTAATAGGCTAATCCTAGTTCCCTCCCTAACCATGGTAAGGGCCCCATGGTTGAGTCCCCCAGGCCTCCATGGTTAAGAGATGGTTTGCCAAAAGGACAGGGGCCGGGAACTAAAAAAACAAAGTAACTTCCATTTTTAGCAAAACCTCTGTAGGAACAGTCTGCCATTATCGATGTACGCTGTTTTTGAGTTATCTTGGAGGTGGCTGAGACTGGCATGTCAAAGGGGCAAGTGAAATGGCTTTTTTTGTATCTCTGCCTTAGCTGACCCCTGGCTCTACTGCACTTACACACCATTCAACAGTCAGTGCTCAGCAGCCCTTTGGGAAGGAGTCCCAGGACAGCACGGTAGATCAGGACTGGGCAGTACTGGCAGAGTGGGGCATCTGAAGCTATTGCAAATCCCATCCACTGTGCTTTTGGAGAGCTGTGTGGAATCCTGTCCTGGCTGTGGCACAAGCCAGAGACAAGGTGTGCAAGCCAAAAGCTGTCCAGCACCAACCTTTGCCAGGGGCACCTCTCTTATTCCTCCCACCTTCAGACCCCTTGCAGGAAAGCAGAAGTTACCAAGTTCATCACAGAGGCCTCACAGAGTAACAAGAAAAAGTCAGGATGCATTTAAGGCCTTTCTCTGTTTTTTGTTTTGTTTTGTTTTTTTTGTTTTTTGTTTTGTTTTTTGTTTTTTGTTTTGTTTTGTTTTTTGTTGTTTGTTTGTTTTCTAGGAGAGAATCTTTCTCACTGTGTCCAACTACATTTTCACAGCAATTTTCGTAGCTGAGATGACGCTGAAGGTAAGTTAATGGAGCTGAATGGCTCAGAGCCTTTTCCCAGTGTCAGGAACAACACAGTTCATGTTTGCTCAACATCCTTCTAAAATCTCTCCATCTTTTCAGTGTGCCAGTCCTTCCCCCTACCTTGGTAAAGGCAGATACTGCCTGGGGTTAAGTCCCCTCTGATCGTGCATTGCGGGGATGCTTATCCTGGGTTTTAAAACCAAAGAGATCATGGTGTCTGGGAGAAATAGCTGGCCTCCAGGTATGGATTTTGTAATAATGTCAAATGTCCATTCCCTTCCTTCTGGAGCAAAAGTGGAGGAAATTACAATGATATTAATGAACTGCTCTTAGCTGAGATAATTATTCAATAGGCGTCTTTGCAACAATAGAGAAATCTTGTTAATCCTCTCATATTGAGGAAGGAGTCTCGAAACTGGGTAAAGAGAGTCGCAAAACTGGATGCCCAAAGCTAAACCTCTTAAAATTCATTCCTAAATTACTGCCATGATTTTTAGAGTGTTCAGCTCTCCCTATGGCCAGTGATGTCTGCAGCACATGCTGATGTTGACAGCTGCTGTGAATCGAACCACTCCCTTAGGAGCCAGAGTATGGGTTTTGGTGCCTCATTTTATCTACCGAAACCTAGGTGATCACTGGACTGGGAGACTTGTCCCACATGTGGTATGGAAAGGCAAAGTTTTCTACATGTTTCCTACAGTGTTCTGTTGCTCAGGGAGGCAGAGGAGAGGTGAAAAGACACCATGGCAATCGTGGTGAAATGCTACTCCAGAGCATGGCCTTGTTGTTTCTAGAGTTACATGCCACCACTTTCACCAAAGACATTTTCCTTGACAGCCTTCCAGCCAAAACAAAAAGGTGATGAAATTGATTATGGGGTACAAAATGAGTCCTTGATGCTCCCTAATGAAGAATCACATGGAGCTGATAACCATTCTCCATCCTTCCCCTCTCTCTGCAGCTGCCCTCTTTAAGGCAACACGGAGGAGCCATTTACCCCCGTGTCTTCTCCTCTCTCTTGCAGGTGGTCTCTCTAGGCCTGTATTTTGGGGATCAGGCTTATCTCCGCAGCAGCTGGAACATCCTGGATGGCTTCTTGGTCTTTGTGTCTCTCATCGACATTGTGGTCTCGGTGGCTTCTGCTGGCGGTGCCAAAATCCTGGGGGTGCTGCGGGTCCTCCGTCTGCTGCGCACCTTACGGCCCCTCCGGTCAGAGCCCCATCGCATCCTGCTCTGCTCCCCCTTCCCACCGGGCCCCCCAGGAAGGGTCCCAGAGTCAGACCCTGCTGTACTGGTCAAAGGGTTGTCTTTGACAAGCCAAAAAACAGAGGGAGGTTCCCCTTAGCCATATGGCTCTAGCCTTGGAGATACCTCATCAGACAACCAAACTATGGGAGAAAAGAGTCTTTTTGGCCCTGGTAGGAGTGTTCCCCACTGACGAGTCACTGCACAGGGAAAGCAGGGGCCCACTGCTGCTGAAAAGACTTAGCTGGGGCTGAACATCCCTGCTCTGTCCCTCTGTCACCTCTCCCTTTCCTTCCTTTCCAGAGTCATCAGCCGAGCCCCTGGCCTGAAGCTGGTGGTGGAGACACTCATTTCTTCCCTGAAGCCCATAGGAAACATTGTCCTCATCTGCTGTGCTTTCTTCATCATCTTCGGCATCCTGGGTGTGCAGGTAGGGCTGTTATTGCCCTCAAACAGCCCCTGTGCCCCCACCTCTGCCATGGGTACCTGGGCCCCCAGGCACTACAACAGGCACAGGGGACTGAGCAGAGCAGGACGGGCAGGCAAGCCAGGAAACTTTCTGCAGCATTCCACCTCCATTAGCTGTCTCCCACCGACATGTCCCCGTGGCCTTTTGCAAGGGCATCCAACTGCTCAGCAAGTGCAAGCGTTGCTGGATGTGCGAGACTGGAGTTAATGCTCATGCACGCATGGCAGGAGTTGGATCGGGGTTTGGGTTGGTGTTACAGGGAGAGCCCAGGGCTGGCTCACTGGGCACATCCACGCCACACAGCAAGGGCAAGCAGCTCCATGCCTGCTTGCACAAGCCCTGCCTCCAATCAGCTCTGTTCCTCCCCCTCGCTCCCAGCCCTAAGTCCACCCACAACCTCCTATTATTTTTTTATTTAATCCTCTTTATTTTCGGCTGTTGCGTTGCAGAGGAGCGAGGGCGTGGGCGTTACTTCCATCTCAGGGAATGCGCTATACTTAGTCTGCTCTGATGCATCTGTACAAATGCACAATCCAGTACCTTCCATATGGGGAAAGGAGCCCTGGGCAGAAGAGATACAGCAGTGCAGATTTGCAGAAATAAAAAAGTATCTGAGAAGCAGGGGATGTTTTTTCTGCTTCTTTACCCTCAGATGAGATCTTTTTTTCCCATCAGCTAACTGGGAGGCAGGGAGGGGAGATTGGTCTTGGTGGCTGAATAGAAGATTTTTTTTTCCTTTTGGGCCAGTGGTTCTAATTGGGCCCCAAAAGATTGCCCTAATGGCTGTCAGATGGTGAGGCCTTACAGTCACTGCTGCCCTGGGGCAATACAGGAGGCTGAAAAGCCAGGTGTGAGTTTACAAGAGTGGCTCTGGCTCCTTACCAATGCATCAGTCAGTGCTGTACAATGCACTGGTGTTCCCCCGTACCTGTCCTGCTCCACCTGGTTTGCAGCCAGAGCCAGCCCTGCAGCCCACCTGCCATTTCAGGAGCTTCTGCACATCCCAGGAAGCATGGGGGACCCTGGTGTGAAAGGGGCTGATGGAGTTGCTCCCCTCCCACAGCTCTTCAAAGGCAAGTTCTACCATTGCCTGGGGGTCGACATCAGGAACATCACCAACCGGTCTGATTGTGTGGCCGCCAACTACAAGTGGGTGCACCACAAGTACAACTTTGACAACCTGGGACAGGTGAGTGTGCCTGCAGCCCTGACTCTGATGGGAACCCAGGTCAGGGCTTGTCTCCTTCTATATGTACTCTCCCTGGGGCACAGATGCCTAGTGCCTGAAAAGCCTGATCCCAGGGCCAGAAAGAGCAGTTATTTGGCATGGGTATCCATACAGAGACTCTGTCACTAGTGGTTTGGTACCACAATGATGCTTATGGGTTATGGGGGAAAGAAAAGGGTGGCAGCAGAGAGCTTGATATTCTTTTTTCCTCCTGCTGTGAAGCAGATGTTCTTCCTGACCTCTCTCCTCTGGTGGGTCTGGCTTCCTGCACCCCTGTTCCCCTCCTCAACAGAGAAGGGAGCAGGTTTTGATGTGTGCAGAGACACAGGCAGGAAGAGTATTTCAACACTGTGTGTGTTAGAGCGTAAAACCATGCTTTTCTTCCCAGCCTGCCAGATGCACCTGCTCCACATCTGTTTTGCTTTTTGTGTTGCAGGCCCTGATGTCTCTCTTTGTTCTGGCTTCCAAGGATGGCTGGGTCAATATTATGTATAATGGACTAGATGCTGTGGCTGTAGACCAGCAGGTATAAAGAATTCCTTGCAAAAGGACCTTTTTGACTTTCCTTGGACCAGTAAGGTGGGAGCATGCTGTAACATCCTGCTTTGGACACCTCCCTCAAACCAGGAGTCCCTTCCAGGGCCCTTCTGAATTCTTTGCTCACCTAGTTGCACGGGGTCAGGGCTGTGCCATGTCCACGCGGGGAAGTGCAGCTGTGGCCACGTGGTGGGTGTCTGTAAGTAATTCTCACCCTCTAACCAGTTTGGATCACACGGCAGGTCTTTATTTGTAACAACAGAGCAACGAAGCCATGTGCATTTCTGGGCATGCTGGCTCCCTCCTGGCCCACAGATGGTTGCTTTAATACCCCATAAGCAGGGACTGTTGGGCTGCTGCCCACTGCAATGCTATTCCTCCATTGCTAAGGCAATGACCGTGATAGTGCTAGTGTAGGCACCTGCCATGGGCTGCACAGACACAGGCCTGAACCTTGGGGGTGATGCTCCATTTACCTCTGAAACGCTACACAAGATGCACCACTGTTGGCTTCATATGCACTTTGTCAGGAGATCCAGTCAAAGGCAGGACCTCCTTTCTTCTCTGAGCCTGAATGACATTTCTATTCTGGTTTGACAGCTGTCTTGGTGGCTTGTGGATGTGGTCTCTACTGGCCCTTGAGCCAAAGGTGTTTCCAGTGCCTGGACTGCCTGTTTTACCACATACTGGGGTTGTACTCGATCTGCGGATGGGGTTGTGCCTGAACTGTGGTTGACTCTGTACAGGCGGGCCCTTTCCCTTGACTCTCACCCGCTCCATCAATGCAAGCCACGTTTTCACCAGCTGGTGACAAAATCCAATCAGCCAATCACAAGCTGCCATGCACATAGCCCCAGCTCTTCCCAGCCCACTCCCCTCATTTTCATAATCCTGACCCCTTCCCCAGCATCTAATCACCACAGTGGGTCCCACCCCCATCATTTCCATACCACCACCCATCTGACCACTGCCTCTCTGTTCCCCCCCATCCAGCCAGTGACCAACAACAATCCCTGGATGCTCCTCTACTTTATCTCCTTCCTCCTCATCGTCAGCTTCTTCGTGCTCAACATGTTCGTGGGGGTGGTGGTGGAGAACTTCCACAAGTGCCGGCAGCACCAGGAGGCTGAGGAGGCACGCCGGCGGGAGGAGAAGCGCCTGCGGCGCCTGGAGAAGAAGCGAAGGAGTAAGGCACAGCCTAAGTGTTTGGTCGGTTCGTAGGCCAAGGTTTTCTGAGAAAAACCTTCTCCTCTTCTTTTTCTTTCTTGATGGGCCAGTCTCTGAAATGCATTGCTTGTGGCCGCGCTCTGAGCCTTCCTCCCCACGCCACTGCCGCGTCGCTACGCACCACACCGGGGCAGTCTGGGGGAAAGGGGTGGGCTGGCGAGGTCTGTTGGGAAGCTGGGGTGCTGGGGAAGCCATGGGGGTTTAGCACCCAGCCCATGGAGAAATAACATGTACCAAAAATATACCTGTGCACGTGCTGGCATGCGCTGTCGACACAGGACATGCACACATCAGTAGACCTCCTGGGCTTCCTGCAACCTCGACTGGTGTTGGGGGAAGACCTGGACAGGCTATCGTTTGTGTTTAAACCAAAATTTAAAGAAAAGGGATGGGAAAAAAAAGAGGAAGACCCTTGTGTTTTGTTCCTGCCTCTTTCCATCAATGTTATAGTGTCACTCCATGGGGTCCCAGGCCCTCTGGGGTGAAGCAAACCCTCTTCCTGGTGTTTCTGTCCTCTTCTGTATTACTTTTAAACAAAAATTGTGAAAGCATACTTACCCCTAGATATCTTCCCTACTACCCCAGACTGATGGTTTTCTTCCATTCACAGCCCATGGGCATGCTTTCCCTTCCTCTGCTCCAGTTTCTTCCTCTCTCCTGTGACACCCTGGGGCCTCTCCTGGAACCATCTGCTCCCTTTTATCATTTGTGATCTTAATTTGTCAAGGCATGAAATGCTGATTTAGCACCATTCCCACTAACACAGACTGACAGATTTCTTTTAAGCATTCCTTTCATTTTCTTTATTCTATTTATTTTTCTCCCCACTTCTACTTTCCTCTTTTTTTTTGCATTTCATTTTTCTCCTTCCTATGGCCCCTATCTTTTATCTATCCTTTCTGTTCTTTCTCTCTCCTGCCTTCATTCCCTTGTCTTTCAACACCTATCACCATGTTTATACCTGCTCAGTCCTCAGTGTTTCTTACCCATCTCTCTCTTTCTTCCAATTTCCTCCTAACTCTCCCCATCTACCTCTTTCCACTGAAGAGGCGCAGCGTTTGCCGTACTATGCTACCTACTGCCCCATACGCCTCCTTATCCATTCGGTCTGCACCAGCCACTATCTGGACATCTTCATCACTTTCATCATCTGCCTCAACGTGGTCACCATGTCCTTGGAACACTACAACCAACCTGTGGTGAGTGAGATCATGGAGATAAGCCCTGCCTCTAGTAATTATTCTATTTTGCTACAGTTCTCTGATGATCACTGTCTACTGGAAGAGGTAGGACACTTGTGTGTCTCTAAAAATACTAGTAAAGTGTTACAAGAGTTAATGTAGTAGGCGGTAAGGAGTATGTAAGGAGTTTGGTATGTACCCAGAAAAGCAGCCCCTACCCAGACATCTGTTATTGCCTGAACTCAGTAGAGATAAGGCATATAAGCAAGAGTTGGGCCCCTAGAAAGCTTTGTGTAATTAGGTCTCTGTGCTTTATATTATTAAGGGTTTATGTGGGTCACCCAAATTTAGCTGCCTAGTCTGCTTTATATGTTCCCCTGGATCCTAACAGGAGGACTGGTGGAAGTAGTGATGTCCAGGGAGCTTCAGGCTTTGCATCTGATTTCCAAATGTCAGTCCAAGTCTCCTGCCATATGGTGGCCTGAGGTGTGAGGACTGGATTGGCTGGTTGTGTGTCACAGGACAGGATCTCTTCACTCAGCCACCTCATTTCTTTAAGAGAAGCTGAAGCATTGAGCAGAGCCTCTCAGCTGCAGGGGGTTATTCCCAGCAAGGGTCTTTGAAGGCCAAAGAAGTCTTATACTTAGGCTGGAGAAGACCAGGTACCTCTCTGTTCCTGGCAAAGCTCAAGATGCCTCTGATGGAAAAAAATGTATGCTGCACATATCAAAGGAGCTTTCTGCCTCTATATGCAGACAAAACATTCATTATAATATCTGGCCAGTGGCATTTCAATTGTCTCTTGAGGAGATTCATGGTTTAGATGACAGTTCTGGTACCTGAGCAGATGCTGTTCAAGGTAGCTCAGGCTTTGATCGGGAGCTGAATCTGTCTGTTATCATTCAAATCTGCTGCCAAGTTCCTCTGTTTCTCACCCATCTTGCCCAGCTTCCCACATTTTATCTTGCCCCTGGTGGTGTCCAGTTTTACTCTGCAGGAACTCTCAGCCCTTACATGTTGTCACCCTCATGTCAGGCCTTTGCTCATGTCAGAACAAGTCACTCTTCTTTCTTACTCGTCAGCTCCTTCCCTGGTGACACAGGTACAGCCATGCTGTCAGGCTCTGCTAATAAATCCTGCCAAAGTGCTTTGAACCCTTCCAGTATGAGGTGCCACCAAATGCTGCTCACTGATCACACTGGTCCTTGGTGGTGGAGAAGGGGCAGCACACAGAAGAAACAGAAGTCCACAGCTGAGAGATGACACATGACTGTCCCAGAGTCCAAGGCACAGAGGGATTTCCTCCCATCAGAGATGGCATTTATCCACAGCTGAAGTAACCTTCCTGCCTCACTCCTGGTCCATAGCTATGCCAGTGCCATTAACATGGTGGCATCCAGGTGATATGGGCTATTGGCAGAGGAGGAGGCTGAAGGTGTTTAGTGGATTCTCCTTGCAGTAGCCTCCTCCTCCCTGTTATACTGAGAAGTACAAGAGAAAGGAGCAATAACTGACCCTCTGAACAACGTGGGTCAGAGGAGCCAGCTGATGGTTGCTCATAGAAGCTGGCATCCATGTTCAAGTAGGTAGGAGGCATGGGGCAGCTTCCCCATCTCCTAACAAATTCCTGGCACTCAGGAGAGTCCCCCACAGGTTACGTACTTGATAGTGCTCTTGCCTCAATTATTTCACCCTTTCTTTTTGCTGGCAGTCCCTGGAGACCGCTCTTAAGTACTGCAACTACCTGTTCACCACCGTCTTTGTGTTGGAGGCAGTTCTCAAGCTGGTGGCATTTGGTCTGCGGCGATTCTTCAAAGACAGGTGAGCAGAGGGTTTTGCCAAACGTGGCTGTGGGACAGCTGGGCTTCGGGTGGAGGCTTTGAGGGTGGATCACCATCTGGAGTGTGAGGCAGTAGCAGAATGCCCCAACTGCCTCTCAGTTCTGCACAGCAGAGCCACAATGCCTAGGCAATAATAAGATTTGTCCAAGAACTGCCTCTTGGCTGGCATCTACTAGTTAGGCTAGAAAGCAAAGGAGGTGGGCTCAGAAACAGCCAGTTTTTTTCCTGCCCTTGAGGCAAACTGGGAGCATGCTGAAGCAGAACGTATATAATGAAGCTGATTTGAGGTAGTAAGGCCATAAAAAGCTGAGCCCATTAGTCAAAGCATAGCACCATAGTAACACAGCTCCATGCTTTCAGATCGGGCTGGCTTGCCTCTGGCTGCTCAGGGTGTGTGCAAAGTGAATCTCTGTTTGTCTGCAAAAGCCCATATAGGCTGACTCAGAGTGGGGCCTTGCATTCGTACCTAAAGGAATGTTTAGGTTAAAGTGGCAAGAATTCACTTTCTTTTTCAGGGAAGTGGAAAAACTCCGCCTTCCCTTACTCTCTTCAATTTTTCTTAAGGTGGAACCAGCTAGATCTGGCCATTGTGCTGCTGTCTGTCATGGGCATCACACTGGAAGAGATTGAAATCAATGCTGCTCTCCCAATTAACCCTACTATCATCCGGATCATGAGGGTGCTGCGCATTGCCCGGGGTAAGAAAGACACTGGCTGGAGGCAGGGGGGATGTAGGTGGCCATGGGGTGGGACCCAGTGCAGTCATTCATTGAGCAGTGGCTGTAGAGTCACGCACTCCTGCTGTCCATAGCAGGGAATGGGAAGGAGGACAGCCTAGAGGCTAAAGTTTTCTGTATTTCCTAAGCCAGGCATTTAGATGCAGTGGCTTTAACAGGAGGTGAAGGACCAGGAGGGTGAGCAGATCATGCGAGAGCTGAATTTTTCCTGTTATTCTTTTATGGCTCAAGTATGGCCGTGGTATTTGGAGAAGGGGTCACCAAGCAGGTTGAAGTTTGCACAGGAAGAGGATTGAATCCTCCTGGCTGTGGCCAAGATGTGCTAAGCTGCCTTAACAGATGGTGGCTGGAGGAAGAGAAAGTGGTGGAAAGCACAAAAAATTGGAGCAGAGGGAGAATTGCAGTACAGGTTGCTGGGACAAAGAGGGTTCTTGGCCCGACTGTGTCTGGGTGAAGCAGAAGAAGCCTGTTAGGCATGGGTGGCAGAAACAGCATATTTAGTAAGAAGGAGATAGACTGAGGAGAAGGAACCACTGGGGTTGTACAGTGAAAAATGTGGGAAAAGGGAAAAAGGGGACAAGAGGGACAATCCAATTTTTCTAGGGCAAGGGGAATCAGAATCTGTCTTGTGCTACTGCTATTAGTAAGTTACATAAAAGGATGGACCTTCTGAGCTGAGTCTCTGTGACACTTCTCTTGTGCTTGTTGTGGCAGTCCTGAAGCTACTGAAGATGGCCACAGGAATGCGAGCACTCCTGGATACAGTTGTTCAAGCCCTGCCACAGGTAAAACACACAAGCTTCCCCCAGGACTCTCCTTTTCTGCAGGGTTGATTCTCTTGGTGTCTCAAAGCTGGTGTTGACTGTGTTGTGTAGGCAACTGCCTGAAAATGATGTCCAAGTTTTCATGTCAATCATGGGGATACAGCTTACCTCACATCCCCGTTCTCCAGTGGGTGAATGAAATAAGGCTTGATTCTTGGGTAAGGGCAGGTTTCTTCCCATCATGTCTAGCTAGTATCTACCACTTGTGGCTAGTCCCCAGCTCCTCTCTCCCCTCTCCTTAAGAAGGGGAGAGTGACTGGCAGCCATTTCAGGAGGAAAGCAGATCTTTGCATCTCCGTCCCTCTCACCCTTCCCTGCATGTTCCCCCTCTTTCCCCCTCTCTTTCACTCTCATTCCTGTAACTCCTTTTCTTAGCCAGTGCCTCCCCCTTCCTACTTTCATTTCTTCCTTTCTCCTCCTGGATCCCTTCATGTTTCTGAGCCTCTCATGTAAGAGAAGCAGTGACGCGCTCTGTTGTGGCTCACGCAGCCGGCAGTTAAGTGTCTACCACAAGACAGCTAGACAGAAGGATTTCATGAGCTGTGAGCGGCAGCTGTTCCCGAACGAGATGCTGACACGGTGCTTTACACAGGCATCGAGCCTACTGAGAGCATCCTCTGTGATGGATGAGCAGCCTGGGAGACTGGTCCCCTTCCTTTTGGATCCTCAAGAGAGAATTGTTAAGCAAGGAGTAATGGCACCAAGTCGCTCATCAGATCATACATCAGACATTCCCCTGGCAGGCCCTGAGCAGGCAGCTATCTTGGATGATATCAAAATGCACGGGCATTTGTCAGTTGATTTATCAGCTAATGTGCCAGTCTTGCTGAGTAATGCAGAGCTGAGAATCAATCTGAAAACAGCATGAGTAGTTACACAAGGAATTTACTTCTGATGTTAGTGACAATAAATGATGTCAATCTGAATTAGAGGAATCTCATGGCACAAAAGCCAGGGGGAAATGCTGTGATCTTTCCTGGATCCTGAGCTCTGTCTGATCTCCCATGCTTTTTATTATACAATCATAATTTGTATTTTTGTATAATAACAATTATATAACTCATATATAGGATATATAATAATACCTTTCTCATCCAGGATAGTTTGGGGCTGAGATACATCGAACAATGTAAAGAATGGGAGGTTGGGCATGTTCTTGTAGCAGGCAGCTTTGGGCCACTAAAGTTTATTGGTTCTGGCTCTGCTGCCCCAGGCTGTCTCAGTGCAGGCCCTCTGCACCTTGATCTTCTCCGTTCCAGGAGCCACAAGAACTGATTCACTCAGGCGAGGATCTGGAATGGAGCAGGTCTCCAGATCCAACATCTGCATGTCTGTGGCATGTTTATTCTGCAACCCAGATAAATGCACACAGATATTACAAGCTGGCTGAAGTAGTGTCCAGAAGCCCTCGGTAAGAGGACTCTGCAGTACATTTGCACTTAAATGGTGAGACTGGATTTCTACCCCCAAAATACAGTGAGTAAATAGGAGAAGGGGAAATATTCATATCCCTGTCATGCAGACAGAGAAACTGAGTCATCAGGTAGTGAAGTGTTTTCCTCAGGAAGGCAAAGAACACAGCAGGGACCTCAATTCAAGCCCTGCTTTCTGGTCTTAGCCACAAGCATATTCTTCCATACTTTACGAATTCTTGCTTTTCTCTCTCACATTCACCCACAGACCCTTTGCCAACCAAGATGATCTGTCTTCTGGAGGTCATTAATATCTGCCACAAAATCTTCACAAGCAGATGTCTAAAGGTCTGTCTTCTAGGTATTCCCTGGAAGGTAATAACGAGCAGTGCTTAATCCTTCCAGCATCAAAGTCTATGATCAATCGACTTCCTATTGACTGTCTGTTGCTTCCTTCTATAGTGGGTTGGCTTCACTTAATAAAGTTACATAACAGAGGAACAAAAATCACTCCATAGTTAAAGTTGTATCAAAATCTGCTCTCAAAGCAGGGCTAAAATCCCCCAGTTCCTCTGTTAAAAATTGAATTTAGTCTCCATATTTTATACACTGAGTCTTCAGGGCACAATTGAATTATCTGTAATATTATTCTCCAAGATTTATTGGCTTTGCCAAAAGAAGCAGTTTAAAATAAGCTGTCCTTTCCCTTGCGCTTTTTCCTCCTCTTGACCTTTCTCTTTATGTTCCTAGAGCACAGACTCACATCAGGGATTTTGGCTTGCTAATGGCATATAAGGTGTCTCCAGTTGTCCTGTTTCAATTCTCTTCCTTCCTTTGTTATACTGCAACAATCCTCACTAGTGAATAGAGCTTTAATTTTTAGAGCCCTTTGGAAATTTAGCCCTTAGCTAAATTTTATTAGCTGCTTTTTTTTTTTTAATGCCCTATAGACACAGGCACAGAGGTGACTATTCAGAGCGTTTACTATGGTGTCCAATTTAGTCATCAGAAATAATTCCTTCCACTGCATATGTAGGGAGCCAGGATCTGGCAGCCCAGTGGAGTGGGTGGGCTGAATCATTCATTTCTCTCCTGAATTTGGATGTCACAGCAGTTGCAATGACTAAATTAGGCTCCTGAAGTCGATGATCCTAACAGAAGTCCGGTGACCACATGCACTCACAAGCATTCGAATCAGACACTGTTCAATTTTTCAAAAACACCCAAATACCAGGTCTTTAATTCATCCCTGCCTCCCCTTGCTCCACCAATGGTGTGCTGACCATTAGTGGCATTTTCTGCTGCTGTTCTGCCAGCCTATTCCAAAATCCCTCCTGCGGAGGTTTCATGGCAGGAGCTGGTGTACCTGTGCCCCATCCCTTTGGAGCCCTGCTGGTGTGCTCTTCACACAAGCATAACTTCAGGGGATTTAGGCAGCTTCGTGGGGCATGTAGCACATTTCTCTGTGCCTCTGCTCCAACATGCCTGCCCTCACCTGGCCCAGAAATTGTACACTTTAGTCAGCCCTGGCCAGAGTTTGTGCTGGAGTAGAGGCAGCTAGGAACAGAGCATCCTTCCAGTCTGCTGGTGGCTGTCGTAGCATGGATGGTGCTACCACTAGTGATTTCCCATGCACTGAGCAATTGTTTGGTTGCATTTGTACACTGGCAATTTGCTGCTCTTCTCTTCTGGCTTTGAAAGACAGAAACTGGTGTGAGTGTGATCCACACTCACCTGTTCGGATGAGGTAGGCTTTAGGATAGGCTGACCATGTGGTTTGCTTTCAGGTGGGGAACCTTGGACTGCTTTTCATGCTCCTCTTTTTCATCTACGCTGCTCTAGGAGTGGAGCTCTTTGGAAAACTGGGTAAGTCTCAATCAGCCTGTGCTCCAGTGTGAGCTACAGACCTGCTGGGGGTTTCTCAAGCTCAGTACTCATTCAATAAAGGGACTGAATTATTTGGTGTCCTTTATTCTCCTTTTTGTGTACTTGATACCAGTGGAATTTGCCCCTAAAATTTTATTGTTCTAACAGCCTAAAAGAATAAAAGCAGTTTCTGGTTTCTCTTTCATTCCTAAACTTTCTTTTTTTTTTCCTGCACTGCCTTCCTTGATACTGCTCTAAGGTTATAGAAAAGAACTCAGAGAAAGCTTATTTGTGTCCCTTGCCATGGAATATTGATCAAAAAGAAAGGCAGCACAATGACATGTTGGGAGGATCCCCCAAAGCAACCAAGTTACACTGCCATCAGTGATTTTCCTGTATTGCTGGGCAACAGCCTACTGTTGGGCAACAGCCTACTGTTGGACAGGGTGCTGAGGCCATTAACTGAGGTGTCCAGCTTGTGAGGAGCCTGAAGTCCCCTTCCCCAGTTCCTGTTGTTGATCTCAGGGCAGGCAGCGTGTCCTCCACTGATAGCTGTGATCCCCTTTCTTTCAGTATGCAATGATGAGAACCCCTGCGAGGGCATGAGCCGTCATGCCACCTTTGAGAACTTCGGGATGGCCTTCCTCACGCTCTTCCAGGTGTCCACAGGTGACAACTGGAACGGGATCATGAAGGTAACTGGGCCTCAGGGTTGTGGGTGTCCCTGTTATGGAGAAGGAGAAATTCTAACCTGTGCTCAGTTCAGCAGTGCTTTGGTTGGAAAGGGGAGAGGAGCATAGGAGCTGAGTTGCTAGATCAAGTCCCAGCTTGGGCCAGAACCTCCCTCCTCAGCCCCTGGCCTCATCTGGTCCTATAGTCATCTGGCTGAGAGAAGTGCAGATTGTCTTTGGAAGGAGCAAGAAGGCCGTCCCAGCTAAGAGAGAATATCCACTGTCATAAGGCCCCTTATTGAAACTGAAAGTAGTGAATTTGACATGGCACGCATCTATAGAGCTACCAGAGCAATCCAAAATTAGTATTTCCTTCCTTCAGAGGATGGGAAGAGAGGGGAAGGAAAGTTCTTTGAACATGTATGGTACTTTTGAGCCTGATGGGAGAAGGAAGTACCAGACAGCACCAGTTCACACACATGGGGCTACAGTGGCAGCAACATGCAATGGTCTGTAAGGAGTTTGTTCTGTACACCTTTTGGCATATTTGCTCTGAAGCAGAGAGCACAAGTTGTATCCCATGATCAGATAATGTCCTTGACTCTTGGAGATCTTCATGATCATAGAGGATGTGGGGTGATAGAAATGTTGGCTCTGTTCTTTTCAGTGGCATCAGTGTTTTTTGACAGAAAGAGCAGCCAAGCTTATATTCTTACTTTAGTCCTTCCTTCCTTCCATCATTCTCTCTCAAACCCAACTTCCCCTCAAGGATACCTTACGTGACTGCAGCCACGATGACCGGAGCTGCCTCAGCAACCTGCAGTTCATCTCCCCACTGTACTTTGTCAGCTTTGTGCTCACAGCCCAGTTTGTCCTCATCAATGTAGTGGTAGCTGTGCTCATGAAACATCTGGATGACAGCAACAAGGAAGCCCAGGAGGATGCAGAGATGGATGCTGAGATTGAGCTGGAATTTTCACATGGGCTGTGCTCCCGCAAGTCAGGCTCCCCAAATTCAGGCCAGGGAAAAGGAGCAGGAGCAGGAACTGGAGGCAGCGGTGGGAGAACAGATCCTGAAGGACGTCTGTGCATGAGATGCTACTCTCCAGCACAGGTGGGTACATCTTTGAGCTTACCAACCAGACTGCAGCAAGTGGCTGTGGGGAGAAGCCAGGCAGCCTAGAAGACTGAAGGCTTAGCAGTAGCAGGCAGACTCTTCCACCTCAGGGTGAGAGGTTTGCTTTCAGCAGTAGGCATTTGAGTTGGTAGCATTGTGTGGGGAAAGGGATGTGACAGCAGTGGGTCCTGTAGCACTGCCTGGAAGTTCATTGGTATAATGGTGTAGGATTCTGAAGGCCAGCAGAAAAGGGATGGAGCAGATCAGCTAAAGATGCGTTAGGAGAAAATTTTAGCGGGGAGATCAGGAGAAGAGAGCAGGGGAAATGGCAGATTGAGAGTGAGGCACACCAGCAGAGCTGGAAGGGAGGTATGAGCAGTGCCATGGTGCATTGACAGTGATTGAAGACAGTCCATCCTTCTTTTTTTCACATTGGACTTTGGCACCTTTACACACCCTAAGGAGCAAGTGCTGCCCCAGTGACCCTGTGCAGGTACCTGCAGAACAAGGTACTGTTCCAGATGAGTCAGGGTGGAGAACCCAGCCCCAAATTCACAAGAAACTTTGAAGCAAAAAACTCGGCATTCTTAAAATGATTTCTCCCATCCTCCCCCCTTTCTTGTCCCCTAGGAGAACTTATGGCTGGACAGTGTCTCTTTAATTATTAAGGACTCCTTCGACGGGGAGTTAATGATCATCGATAACCTATCGGGCTCCGTCTTCCATCATTACTCCTCGCCGGCCATGTGCGAGAAGTGTAACCATGACAAGCAAGAGGTAACCTGCGTACGAGGATGCGTGAGGGGACTGTCCCCCCAAGACTTGCACACCCACACCCACATGCCCGCAGGACATCCAAAGTGTGCTCTTAGCTGTAGATTGTGTAGACAGAGGGTTTGGCCCGTGTTTTTCATCTGTCATGTGTTGCTGATACTGCCTTGGTACAAGCCTGCCCTCCTTAGTCATGGGGAGATGTCTGAGGTGGTAGAAAGCTGAGATATGCCAGGTTATAGGTCAGGAGGGACTGAACAAGATGTAGAGAAGTGGCTGTGAAGGCAGCGTTGTGTTCAGTTCTGCAAGAAGAGCAGAGGTTCAAGCTCATGTACAAAGGACTGGAATGTTTGCACCCCAATAACAGCACTTGGGGACAATTCAGTGGAAGATTTAAGCACGTGTTTTGTCTTCATTTGAAGCATGTGCTTGCTTATTCCCTGTTGAGACTGGTGAGTTAAGCACATGTTTACATGCCTTGTTGAATACAGTCACTGTCTGTGAGCAAGGATTGGTTTGTGATGAAAACCGGTTAATTAGTTCGAGCAAAAACTAAATAAAAATGGGCCCACTGAGAAAGTTTTAGAGTCTCTTTTCTGATGTAGAACCTGTTATCTGACAAATGGGTTGTTGCTAAGAGCAGGACATCAAATGGCTTAGACTTGTGCTCCTAAAGTTCATACATGCTTTGGAAAACTGCTTCGTAAGCAATTAGTGTTTTGATGTTGTAAAACTTCAGGAGCAAAGTAGCCTGGGAGAAGTTAGGTGAGAAGCAGAATTATTTTTGTTTCTGAAATAATTTTGTTATATTTAAGTACTATGATCGTGGTTAGACTTGTGTCAGGAGCTTGTCTCATCTGTTATTGCATCAGTACATCAGTGGCTATCTTCACCATCTCCTTCCCCATGACTAACTTGATATGTTGTTATCGCCTATAAAGAAACCAGGAAAGTTGGGAAGAGAGCTGTCATTGGCAGATTACTCTATCCATATTTGAAGACAATAATATTTCATTTGGCTTCAGACCCCTAGTTCTGATGCTTAAATTTTTTCAGCCTTTCAGCTATCTACTTGTCCCAATAGCTTCCCTTTGAAAACGTCAAAATGAGAAAATTGCTGTAGTTTCTCAGTACTGCAACACTTCACCCATGGATACTGCATTAATACAGCCAAATAACTAGTTTTCAAGTCACTGCACTTTCCAACGCTTTATGTAAGTCCTTATATTCAGCAGTCAGTGCTCAGCCTTCTCAGAAAAATCAGGTCTTCTAAGGCATTCCAGAATTATTACCCCCAAATCAAGTCATTTGCAGCTAGATTAGTGCATTTGAAAACCTTCCAGATAGTCTTCAGTACCCTGCCTGGGAATAAAGACAACAACAGTTTTTCTTACTTTCCCAGCAAGGAAACTAGACAGCAAAATCTTCAAGTGCAACCCACAGCTACAGCAAAGAGTTTAACAGAATAATCACCACCAAATAATTATTCTTAGACCATATTTTCTAATGGCTGTTATAGAGCCATAAATTATTTTTCTAAATTTATATTTCAGTACATGTAAAATGTGGAATTGAAAATAAATCATCTATATCCGCAAAAATAACTTTAATAGTAAAATGTCGATCTTTTATTTCTCATCATATGAATCAAAATTAAAGCTCAGGATTTTAAGTCACGGTTGATCATGACCTTCTCTTCATATGTCATAGTATGAAAAACAATGAGGAAATTCCAACAGGAATCACTACAAGCTGTCACAGCTAGGCTTGTATCCGGCACTAACACCAGCAATACAAGTAGCAATATACATGTACAGTGTACCAGTTGTACATTGCCAGAATGGTCATTGTACACACAGATTTGTACTATCTCAGAAACAATCAACAGCAGCTTGTACAGGCAGAACAGTTTTTATCTAGTCCTTTCCAGTACACGTACTTTTGAACAAAACAGTCTGCTTGCTGCACACGAAATAACCCTTAACTCTGCCCTTGTGAAAATGATCACATATCAGACAAAAATGTTTGCTCCCGTTTCATTTGTAGTTTAATCCAAGAAGATACTGAGCAAAACGGATGGATACAACACTTAAACATATGCTCAAAGCTATTAATATGTGCAAAGCTTTCTTTTGTGTCGAGTAGAAGTGCTCAGCATCTTTATGAGTTAAACTCCTGGCATCTTATTTTCAACCAATTATTTGGACAATTAAGGATTTTCCTAATCATGGCTCTATTTTAAAGATAGCTTATATCTGCAACTAGTTATTTTCTAAGGGCTATGTGTGCGTGGTTCAGTGCCTGTGGTTGATGCCTCAGGCAGTTTTTATAGACCGTGCTCCTACTGAACATCCCCTTATCCCCACACTGCCCTTTGTTTTACTTTTTTATCCCTTCATCTTTAGTCAGAATATTTTTAAATATTCTCCAGTAATGGAAACTATAAGAACAAAACAGAAGAATATTATTTTTTTCTCATACCACTAACCTCTTCTCATGTCATCTCTGTCCTTTCACTTTTGGGCTGGTTGACTGTTAGACATCTGTGTATCGGTGGCTGATAGCATATTTAGCCAGTGGCAGGAGTCTGTCAGTGAGCAGCCGTGAACAGTGTTTTTGCACATGTGGTTTATCTATTCATGACTTTGTTGATTATGCTTTTTGTGTAGATCCCAAGGTGACCAGAATTTGTAAGCAAGTTGTTCAGTGAAGAACAGACAATTCTGGCTTTTGTTGAAACCCTTTTTTATGGATGGAGAAGGTAGTCACAGATGTTATCACATTTCACACTCGCGTCTCTACAAGCACAGCTGTAAGGCTGTTCTGGTGTAACAAGCACTTATGCGAGTAATGGATGAGTACGCACGTTAAGTGGGACTAGACGAAGACGGTGTTTCTATACATAAGTAGTTGCTGACTGGTGGCTGTGTAGTGTGCTTGACCTAATGTCCTTGTGGGTTCTCTGGTGTGTCTGCACTCCAAGCAACAGTTGTTGATTTTGGGCTCTCTTCATGGTTGAATGACACCATGCTTGTATATCAGATTAATATCCCAAATGTGGATGCTGTTTGTGCCCGTTAACTAAATCCAGCTCAGGCTTTCCCTTCCGTTTATTCAAAGTGCCTTATCCAAGGATGGAGCCTCTTCCAGTCTCTGGCATTGGCCCAGGCCACTAAACTCCCAGCTCAAAGGAGTCATCTCTCCAAATGTTCCACCTGCTCTTAGAGCACAAAAGCTGTACCCATTTCTTGCAAACACAAACACAGGGGAGGACAAAATAACTGCCCAGGAAGCAAGCTCTCCTGACTGAGACAACCCAGAATATAGCTATTGAGTCAGGTGCTGGTGGTGGGAACAGATGGGACTCTGGAGACCAGCAGCAGAAAGTCGAGCACAGGAGGGATAGAGCAGCTGCTTAGGCTACTAGAAAAAGGAGGTGCTTTTCAGGCACTGTAGGATGAGATGAGGTCAGGCAAAGGGGAATTGAAAGCATGGAGGAAAGAGGATGCAACAGGGGCATATGTGGTATGAAACAGGCCGAACCACAAAGCAAGCTCAGGCGTGGGACTGGAGCAGAGCTGAGCCTCAAGGATAAGGAAGATGCAGTAATCAGACTTGGTTTCAGAAAGCAAGAGAGCATGAGCATGGGGGGGGCTGGAGGTGTGAGTTTGGGGATGGAGAACAGGAGGGAGGGTGGTGCTAACTGAGGTCTTGGGAAGGTTAGAGGTGAGGGGAGAGAGAAGATACAGGGAAGCTGGAGGGAGATGGGGTTTCAGTGATGAAGGTAAGAGTATAAGAAAAGCATGATACTGGCATGGACTGCAAGAGGCATGACTATCCCTGGAATGAAAGCACCTTCGTGTTTAAGCAGGGCTGTCCTTGGCGCCTTCAGAGAGATGGGCCCACTCCTCAACCCTCAGCAGAGCAGACTGCCTTACCACCAGCCTGAGGGAGCCCTTTCCCTGCCTAGCTTTACTTGCAGGGCCTTGTGCCAGCCGTATCGCTGGGACGGATTCAGGACTCCTTTCTGCGATACTGGCACTAGGCGGTGGGTTGCTTGCAGATCCTATTTTCAGGCTTCCTTAAAAAGTGGATTCTCCTGTCCAGCCCAGGTCTGGGTTAGACAATACCTGATGTATCCAAGGAATATAACGTAAAATTCATCTCGGGTCTACAGGCTCTTACTTATCCATCGTAAACAGTGTGACTGCTTGAAGTGTGGGCTCCAGACGTGTCCAATGACAGCTTCTTTCCCTTCCTGCAGGTCCAGCTGGCTGAAATGGAAGCATTATCCCTCAACTCAGACAAGTCCTCTTCCATCCTTCTAGGAGATGAGTCAGATAATCGCAGCACTTCTCAACTGAGTCCTAAGGAGACCAAGGTTAGCCCCAGGTGGTCATGGGCATGTAGCACTCTGTATTTCTGTGTCTGCTCGTCTGAAGTGCTCTGTACTCATCTGAGTGTCCCTGCTGAGGAATATAAATGCTGGTCACTTTTCAAGAGCTTCTCCATAGAAGAGAAAAAAGGGATGTATGTTTTTGAAAGTTCTCTTCACTCCTCTCAGTAACTGCCTCTGAATGAGCCTAAATTTAGGGGATTTGGGTGGGAAATCTGAGCATCTCTTAGCTAACTTGAAGGTACCTTCAGAGACAGCCCTTCTTAAGGCTTTGACGAGTCTGCTCTGTTGTCTGCTGTTAAATTTCACCAGGCTTTGTCTTCACTTATTTTTTCCAACAGGATGGCAAGGACAGCCCTGACTCCACTGGGGTAGGAGATTTAGGGGAATGTCTGCTTCCAATATCCAGCGCGGATGGCTCTGCAAACCCAGAGAGTTACCTGTGTGAAATGGAGAAAACTCCTTTCAACTCAGTCCAGTCTTGGCTAAAGCATGAAGGTACCAAAGGTGAGGGCAGCTCTCATCATCCTCCAGCTTTGCTGAGTGTAGGTTGGTTCAGCTCATCTGCCTTTCTCCTACCTTCCCCCTGCCAGGAATGGAGGTAATCTGACGTGGGGTTACACTAACCCAAGAACTAGCTTTCAGTTTGCCAGTCCTCAGGAATGGGGTGAGGAACATTTCCTTCTTCAGCTGCTAGATCTTAAACCCTCCCTCAGACTTGCCTAAGTGACATGCCATCTGGGTGACCAGTGCTCACTCTGCAGGGTAAAACATTGCTGTCCCCCGAGACCAGGCTCCTCAGATACAGCCACAGGGAACACGTAACGCGTCTGCCCTTTGTGGAAGTGCCCCTGTTCTACTCCTGAGTGCTCTCTGGCCTCCTGTGGTCCCCAGGTCTCCTAAACCACCAGTTTATTTATCTCCCTTCATACCTTGCTTTGCAGGATCTGGGATGAAAGTCCTCTGGCACTGATACCTTGAATCAAGGCCTTATAGCTCGGCCTTTCTCTCCGAGAGCAGCAACAGGAGAGGCAAGCTGGGCTGTTGCTTTATGGCTCTGAGCTGTGTTAGGTCTTTGGGGTCTGGTGCAGGTTTCGGTTGTTGTGCAGGAAGTGGGACTCATGGTGTGAACACTAGACTGAGGCTTCTTGGCCAGGAGTGTGTGTAGCTGAATATCCTCTATACACCAGACCTGCAGGACCCTCAGTGTAACGGCAGCAAGGGCACCAAATGAAATAGGAGGACTCTTGAACTTTTTTTTTTTTCTATTTGTGTTCTCTTTCCCATTTATTTTGGTGCTTTGTCAGTCCCTCCCAGCCCCTTTTCTCCAGGTACATCTTGCCCTCTGTTACCTGTACCAGCAGAATTTTTCCACCCAGCCATCTCTGCCACCCAGACAGGGCCTGAGAAGGTCTCCTGTCCACGCAACCTTCCTAAGATCTCTCTGCAAGGCTCATGGGCATCACTGAGATCTCCGAGTGTGAACTGTTCACTTCTTTGTCAGGTGAGGAACCCTGTTTCCCTCTGCTAGGAAAGCTTGATCTCCACATCACACCCAGAAAGAGGGGCCCGAATGGGGGGAGGAAGGCAGAGGAAGGAGAGAGGCCAGCTGTGGTCAGGGGCTGGGTGACCTGGATCTGACCTGTTGGAGGAGCACAGGGGACTGCAGGGTGCAGGAGGTCTGGGGAGGAGAGAGGTTTGTACAGCAAAGGAGGGTTGCATAGCTCTACCCCTGAAATTATATATTCTTCTGCTTTGGATCAAGAAGTAGTTTGACAGCAGCAGCTAGCCCCACATGAAGACAAAACCACATCACATTTGGGGCCCTGCACCAAGTGCGCTGCAGACACCTGCATGCACAGCAGCCACAGCGTGAGCCAGGGAGATGGCAGCCGCACAGCCACCTCAGCCCCTCTGGGCACCGTGACTCTGGATCACACACCTGCTTGGCTGGAGCAGGCTTCTCCCCACCTACCTCCTCCACAGTCCTTTGTGCCACATCCATACTCCACGTCCTGTTTTCCCCTGCCCACTTAGATCTTGCATTCCAGAAAGGTGCTCTCTTTCTGAAAAGGCAGCTATTTCTCACTGAAGAGAAGGATAAAAGCATTGAGAAAAGATCAAGTGTCTCTGAAGAGCAGAGGAGGCAGAGAGATGAAAGCACAACAGAGATCCCTGTTATTGTTCTTGGAAGATATTCCATGAACAATTCCTGTTTGAAGTGTACAGGGACATGCTATTCCAGACAAACTAAAAAATAAAAATAAAATCATATGTTATCCAGTTCTATGTGATAGACACAGTTGGCACAATACAAACGTGTGTAAATTCGCCAGGGATAAATTTAGCCTTGAACTGAGGCCACTGAATTGCTGCAGTGTTGAAACTTCTTGTATAAGTTTAGACATGAAGAGAAAGAGCTCTGGAGCTGGGATACCACTGGGCCAAAAGTACTGAGCTGTTATAAAGGAGAAATTGGTAAACTTCTCATTATGTGAGGCAGACTGTATGGAATAGCTGTGGTTCAGGAGACTGGACAACACCAAGCTGAGTGGTGCAGTTGACGCGCTGGAGGAAAGGGATGACATCCAGAGGGAACTGGACAGGGTTGAGAGGTGGGCCCATGCGAACCTCATGAGGTTCAACAAAGCCAAGTGCAAGGTCCTGCAGCTGGACAGGAAGAATCTCAAACATGGACACAGGTTGGGCGATGAGTGGATTGAGAGCAGCCCTGCGGAGAAGGACTTGGGGGTATTGGTGGATGAAAAACTGAATACGCGCCAGCAGTGCATGCTTACAGCCCAGAAAGCCAACTGTATCCTGGGCTGCGTTAGAAGAAGCATGGTCAGCAGGTCAAGGGAGGTGATTCTTCCCCTCTGCTCTCGTGAGACCCCACCTAGAGTATTGCATTCAACTTTGGGACCTGTAGCATAAGAAAGACATGGGCCTGCTAGAGTGGGTCCAGAGGAGGGCCACAAAGACGATCAGAGGGCTGGAGCACCTCTCCTATGAAGACAGGTGGAGAGAGTTGGGGTTGTTCAGCCTGAAGAAAAGAAGGCTCTGGGGAGATATTATAGCAGCCTTCCAGTACTTAAAGGGGGATGACAGGAAAGATGGGGAGGGACCCTTTATCAGGGACTGTAGTGACAGGACAAGGGGTAACAGCTTTAAACTAAAAGAGGGTAGAGTTAGATTAGCCATTAAGAAGAAATCCTTTACTATGAGGGTGGTGAGGCACTGGCACAGGTTGCCCAGAGAAGCTGTGGATGCCCCATCCCTGGAAGTGTTTAAGACCAGGCTGGATGGGGCTTTGGGCAACCTGGTCTAGTGGGAGGTGTCTCTGCCCATGGCAGGGGGGTTGGAACCAGATGATCTTTAAGGTCACTTCCAACCCAAACCATTCTATGATTATATGATCACTTATAGTCCTATGTCCCAATGACCCAGACCACTTTCCCGGAAACAAATCAAATGCAGCTTAAGGAAATTAAGGTTATTTTTCCTTCCTGCTGGAAGGGGATCCCAGCTTTCTTCCCTAAATACTATCATTGCCACCTGCACTGGTCAGAGAACCTCTTATCTCTCCCCAGACATTGCTGATTTTGTAATGAGAGAAGGCTGCTTGAGGTGTCTACAGAAGCTCACCTGATTTCTGTCCTGCTGGTGGTTTTGATGTGCCCACAGCCTGTGTGGCAGGTTCACAGGGACATCAAGAGCAGGCACCTGCAGGGGACCTTGGCCTCACTGCCTCCTGGACCACCAGGAGAGCTCACAGACCCAGCATACCTCCCCTGCGGTGAAGTATTTCACTTGGGAGGGGAAGGTTCATCCTGGAGCAGAATGAAATTGGAGCTCAAAATATTGAAACCTTTCCTCCCTCAGAAGGGAACTCCCTGGGCATGCTGCTTTGTAGCATGTTTCAGGTGGATTATAGCTGCCATCCCCAACAGTGCGGAGAAAGAGAGGAACTGGAATTTATTTTTTCACACCCTAAATTGTTTCATAAAGAAAAAAGAAAAAAAAATGTCTTGTCCCTCGTCTCGTCTCTTGCTTGAGCACCATGTGTTTTCACCCCCCCGCTCCCTAGGCCCCTGAGAGTGACACCTCGCTGGACAGCCGGAGCAGCAGCTCAGCGGGCAGCCTGCAGACCACGCTGGAGGACAGCCTCAACCTCAGCGACTCTCCCCAGTGCGCCCTGGACCTCCCGGTGGCCCTGTGCCCCGTACCGACCGGCGGTGACCAAAGACCCCTGGCAGCGCCCCTATCCCCCGCCTCCCGTCGCCGCAGCCTGCGGGGCCGGGGGCTCTTCAGCCTGCGAAGCATCCGTCGGCACCAGCGGAGCCACAGCAGCGGCGGGAGCACCAGCCCCGGCTGCACCCACCACGACTCCATGGACCCCTCGGACGAGGAGGGGGCGGGCAGCAGCCTGCGGGGGGGCGGCAACAACAGCGAGCCCTCGGAGACCCTCAGCAGCCTCTCGCTGACCTCCCTCTTCTCGCCCCCGCCACCGGGGCTGACACTGGGGAAGAAGTGCAGCAGCACCAGCAGCCTCCACGCCAGCCCCTCGCCCCGCCGCCCCACCGCCCACCACGCCAAGCCCTTCTACACCGTCGATCCCCGGGGCTTCCTCTCCATGCCCTCCTGGGTGACGGACTTCTGC
Source organism: Anseranas semipalmata (assembly GCA_013399115.1). Lineage (NCBI taxonomy): Eukaryota > Metazoa > Chordata > Aves > Anseriformes > Anseranatidae > Anseranas > Anseranas semipalmata. Next base: position 244,699 of record VXAA01003297.1, on the reverse strand, counting down.
AAGGACACCCCCTCACCCAGGCAAGGAGAGGAGCCGGACGGCCCCAGCAGACTGGGGACGGGGGAGCACGTCTCCCCGCTGCCGTCT